>NW_010729171.1:988582-998586 GCF_000365185.1 Nelumbo nucifera
GATCATTACCTTTGTCCGACAAAGGGGCTGATCCCGTCACTATGATCACCCACTCAGATGAATTCTCAGGCTGTTCCAACATACCTAGGTTTTGACCCCGCTAAGGATCTCATTGATTGGCATATCGAAGACAGCCCAATCCAACACCTGGTACAGTAACATAATTGGGTCTAGGGGTCAGGTGTAATTTTCCAGTTTTGCTCATCAATCTCCAAGGTCCAGGGCAATACTAGAAATCTGGTCCAGTTCAAGGGTTCAAGTAATCCTACCTTGCATGTGCCTTGGGTCTCACCCTGGCGGTTGAGACAAGCCACCCCAACATTTGGCAGTACACCAGTGTCAGCCTTGACAGGATAAATCTCCCAGACTTATCCAACGGCTGTGAACATTTAAAACTAACACGAGTCTCATTAAGTGTCCAGTTTTAGGGTTTTACACAGAAGGATACCACACAACATGAATYAAACATGTACTTTATTTATTTACACTAAATATCAAAAGTACATCAAAACTGATTGGAGCTAAGGGCATACAAAAACTGTCTAACATCTCTCTCTCTCTCTCACTCTCAGTCTGGTCTGCTATAGTCTCACAGAAGGTTTTTCCGGAGATTCTTCAACTTTGTTGGTTGCAGATTCTCGCCCAAGGTTCTGTTGTATCCTGGGAACAGATTTGCTTGTAACCTAAAGACAATGTCTTCAGGCGCGCCTCAGAGCATCTCCTCCAAAGTTATAGTGACCCCATTTTCCAACATGGACTAATCAAAAAAAAGTTTCAGATAAGAAATTTTTATTATATCGTTAATTAGCAAATAAATATATGTTAATATGATCAAATACTATTGTAGCACATGGAGTTTTCTGTTATAGTGAGAAATATGTGTTTTTCATTCATTTCAGCACTACATCAGTCAGGGTGTTGAGACTTTTGTCTCTCAAAGCTAGAAATATGAAATTGATATTTCTTGAAACACCCATTGGTTTATGTTTCAAGTAGAAATGTTTTATGACTGTTTAACTCAAAAGTCTCAATCAAATAGAAAATTGACCATTAAACTCAAAATGCCTAGGTTCATGGTGCTGATGTGGCATTACTTCAAATATATAGAAACAGCCATGGTACCCAACATCTCAATCATTTTGGCACACCCTTATGATCCTGTGTGTATCCATGATAAAATACAACTCCAAAATTATCGGATACAATACTTAGTAATGAATTTTAATCCCCAAATAGGGGGTGTAGCTAGGTGACTGCTTATATATTACTTGGCGTTAAGACTATGTTTGATTTGATAGAAAATAACAAACAGAAAGTTGAGGGAAAATTCTTTAAGGAATTTGTCCTGTACCTTAGGACATGGAGATTGATTAAGTGACATTAGCTAGATGCTTACATGTGTCATGTACCTTGGGAGATGCTGATATGTCACTATCACTAGCTCTTAACAATTGCACTCGTGCCTGTATTGGTTGTTCAGTGTTATAACTAATTAAAGATGCCATATTCTGATAAAACTTTCAATATGCTAAATTGAATAGCTTCTAGTTAAATGAAACTTCTGTTCAATAAACTGGTTTATGGAAATTGGTTATTTAAATATGGCATAATTACAACTTGCATGGAAATTCTATTTCTCTCTCTCTCTACTTTGTTATTTACTTTGAATGGTTCAATCTAAGGTAAAGGATAGTATTGATTTAGACTAGATTGTATATATGTTCAATTGGGTGAATATGATTGGGAGTGTTGGTGAAAAGAATTAACCTACATGAAGATTATAAGCTTTACTGTTTTTTTGCAATGTCCTTGGACTAAAATACTTAGTGAACATTATTTGGAAATTCCTTTCTCTAGCTGCCGGAGTTTGTTCACATTAGAACTTTTGTGAGTTGTGAACATTGAGGAAACTAAGCTTTGTTCAGATGAACTTGTTGCAACTATGCTTGTGAATTTGGAGGAGGATTACATGGCTTATGTATGCATGACTGCCAATTCCTTCATTAGATTGATGTGATGTTTGGGTGGTTCTTCCTTTAAGTTATTAAGTTATACCTAAACTAGTTGATTCTATTTTATTTATACATTTTCTGATACTTTAATATAGTTCTTTGATATGCTCCATTTGGTTAATAATCCAAAAAAGAAAAAAGCATAGGGTTGAGAAATTTAATTTACAAGTGAACTTGTGGTGGAAAGTACAGCAAGAAATTTTATTTAAATCAATGGTCCAGATTGAAAGAAATTTGAAGATATTAAGGACCATCACCCAATGTTGGTCCCAGCCATCTAAATTATCAACTTCTGAATTGCCATTTACTGTTTTTAGACTAGTAATGGTCTATTAACATTGCATGGCCTACAACTTTGGTAAGTGTTTTATTGATAAAATTATATAAATATTATTATAATTAATTTTTGTTACTCACACACTGAAGATATTCTTTTTGTTCTATTTATTATTAAAAACAAGAACACCATTTTATTATTATTTTTATTTGAAACATTAATTACTTTTGTCAAGTGATAAATATATATTTTTTTGTGATTACATTGAGAATTTGAATATATTAATGCAAATGGTTTATTTTTCATGAATTAATTTTACCTTTATAGATCAAGAAAATCAAAATTTCTCAATTGATAACAACAATTTTATATAAAAATTGTTGCTGAAATCGTGTTGTAACAATGGTTTTTCATGATAAATTGTTGCAATAGATAACTTTTAACAACGGTTCTAAATAAAAACCATTGCTATAGATGGTTTTTAGCAACGATCATATATAAAAGGTGTTGCTGGAAGTGTGTTATAGAAACGCTTTATATGATAAATTGTTTGCTATAAATAGCTTTTAGCAACGGTTATCATATAACTATGGCCAGAAGAGTGTTGTAGCAATAGTTTTCATGGTAAACCATTGCTACAAGTATTATTTAGTAATGGCTTTCACGATGCACCGTTGCTATGGATATTATTTAACAGCAGTTTTATAAAATAACCATAACAATTTATTTATGAATTTTGTTGTTTGCACTTTTTTAGCTAGTCTTGTCGGTTGATATAGTTGTTTTAGCAACGGTCAGTCTAGTGTTCGTTGTAAGAGACTAAAGTTGTAGCAACAATCAGTCTAGTGTCCATTGCAAGAGATTAAGGTTATAGTAACAATTATGTCCGTTGCTAAAAGAAATCTGTTGCTATAGGGTGCTAGAAATCAATTTTTTTTTTTTTATAGTGAATCATCCACAAATTGAAGGATAGGAATGATATGCCCATCTCTTGAGGCTTTGAGGCTAAGACAATTATTTCCACTACCACTATCAAAACACACCAACCTTGTGAGGGCCTCACTCCACAAAGCAAAGAGGTATGGAGAGAGAGGGGGTCCCCTAGGTGAATTCCTCCAAATGGGGTAAATGGTTGAGTTGGAGTGCTATTAACAAGAATTTGATACAAAACAATGGTGAAACATTTCATACGGAGATGGATCCACCACTCTTTTTAAGACCAAATCTTTTAAGGACATTCTCTCTATGAAGATATTATTAATGATACACCTCCTTAGGACAAATGAACTGTGATATGATATAACCATCTCTATGCTATCATTTTTTGAGATCAATCCCAGAAGGTCTTGACCATTTTGTCAACATAGTCACATATAATATTCTAGTATTTTTTAAAGAATTAAAAAAATTTTAATCTTTAAAGTCAATCAATCGATTTGGGCTCTTTGAATTTTTCACCACACAAAAAGCTTATAAAGTGCTTGCCTGGGCCCCATCTCTGAAAGCCAGACGCCGTCAAGGATGCTTCGAATCAAGATTTGCTCCTTACACAGCGCATCTCACATCAACCTCACAGCCCCATTCCAAAGTCTATCGTGTTGAAATCGATCGATGATTTATTTAAAAAAAAAAAAAATTGATCAAATTGGATTGGGTTGGCCGGTTCAGATTGGATCAGATTCGAATTGTGAGGCGCCCCCGTGTGAGGAGCTCACATTAATCCTGATTTGCTCCTTACTCTCTCACAGAACAAATGGCCGAATTCAGTTCATAATTCACATACGATCGCAGTACTCCCCTGCGACCCCAATGAACACGCCAGCGATGGAAATTAATTAAAAAACAGTTTTTCCATCGCTTGGTTCCACCAATCTCGTTTGCGACTTTGCCACCATCACCATCTCATCTCCTCTTGAACTGATCAGCTCTTTTCTCTGGTTTACGGCCTCAATTCTTGTTTTCCTCCGTTTCTTATATGGAGCTTTCTGTTTCCCTATCTCTATCCGTTCCGTCTCATTCCCGTTCTCTTCCCTCGTTATTTTTCTGTAGGCGGAAGAAACATAATGCTCTTTTGATTTTCAGGAATCCGAATTCCACTTCCCGCAACTGCAATTCCTCAACAAAGCTGTTCAATTGGCTTCAAAAGAATGTTATCACAGCGTTAAATTCAATTCAGACTGGCGATGGCGGTTTCGTGCTCGAAGATGTTCCTCACTTAACAGACTTCCTCCCCGATTTGCCTGTATGTTCACGCACATACACACAGACTCTTCTTCTTTCCCTCTCATTTTCTGTTGCATTTCTTTGTTGCTGATTTTTCCTTGAACGTAATTAAGAAGTTATCCATCTTTTGATTAATTTTATATTTTGGTTTTGGATATGGAAATCATTTACCTTGTAAATTTGGTTTTTCAGATTCCAAGCTCTTGTAAGTTCCAGTAAGTGGTTTCTATGGCCTTTTTTTGGCGATTATTTTGACTAATTTAGCACTAATAATGAACTAACGCAGTAACTAACATCTTTTGTTTGCTAGTAACGGAGTGCAAGCTATGATTTACGAAACTGCAACTCTAGAGTTTATTCTATAAACAGTCTGCTATAAGGTGTTAATTCAATAAATAAGACAAGTTTATTCTATTAAGCCAAATGACAACATTCCCTTAAATAGAAAATACTCAATAATTATGTTTGGTATTGTCCTATTTTAGAGATTCAGCACGATTTTTACTTGTTTAAATGTTAACAAATCCTAACATTCTAGCTTTGTCCTTATTTATTTTTGTATTATAAAAGTAATATTTGATGCATGCACCCTAATTGTTGGAAATTACAATGCCAATTTTGTTGAGCAATGCTTTCCCTTTACCTTTTCAGTCTACTATGGTGTTCAATTTTTCGGGACGTGCTACCCTCGTCTTGTGTAGCACATTTCTGGTTTTACCCAAAAAGAAAAAAAACTTTTGGTAGTTAATGTTTCATTCTTCTTTTCTTCTTTCCTCCAGGCATACCCAAATCCTTTGCAAAAGAGTACAGCTTATGCAATTGTCAAGTAAGTCTATATTGTTCTTTGTGAACCTTGATTATAAGTTTTGGTTATGCCCATGCATGTATTTTGTTGCCTCAGATTCCTCATAGCCTGAGAACTGAATTGCTTGGATATAAGAGATGTAAATTTGTCTGTTTCACCAGGCAAAACTTCGTCAGCACAGAAGATGTTGTAGCAAAAAAAGTAGGTAACTTTGGTTTTACTTTACCAGAATCCAGTTGTGCTTGATGTCTCTGTTTTCTCAGTATGGGTTATCAGATTTTTTTTGTATCTTTTTTTTTTTTTTGGTTGTTGTTACTATTATTATTATTTTTTTTTCTGGTATTCAGATTGTTGTTCAGAAGAACAGTCCTAGAGGGGTACACTTTCGGCGTGCTGGACCTCAAGAAAAGGTATACTTTTATCAGAGAACTACTGTTCTTAAATAGATTGTAACTTTTACCTACTTTGTTTATAGATCTTTCTGGTGTTTAGGTTTACTTTGAGTCAGATGAAGTACGTGCATGCATAGTGACATGTGGTGGCTTATGCCCTGGAATTAATACTGTTATTCGAGAGATAGTATGTGGCTTGAATTATATGTATGGTGTTGAAGACATCCTCGGCATTGAGGTAAGATTAGTGAGCAATGTGCTTCTTAGGATTCTTCAATTGTAGATTAAAGGTTATGTAAATCCTGTAAACTTCCAATTTGAGAGTATCTTGCACTGCTAATAGTAGTCTTTAAAAATGTTATTAATCCTGATTAATGTTTGTTGAAAGTCTTGAAGAGTTGAGATCTTATACTATTGCACGATAATATTGTATGTTCTTTTATGCTTAAATGCTTAGGTTCTTAACGAATCCCTGTATGCCATGGATAAGCACTTTTTTTACAGCTACATCTTTACATTGGGACAAGAAGTTGCCAATGAATTTTCATTAACTGTTATTTCATATGGCATTTTTCTAATCTAGTTAGTCAACTAATATCTATAAATCTTTGTTTAATATTGTTGAAATATTTCCAGGAAGGATAATACATCAGGAATGATACCAATTCTGGATGGCATCTTACTGAATATTTTTTATATAGTATGACATTTTCATAGTCTAGTTAGTGAACTAAAATATGTTAATCCTAATTTGATATGTCTGAGATATTTTGCAGGGAGGATATAAAGGATTTTACTCTAAAAATACAACTACTTTGACTCCAAAAGTTGTCAATGACATCCATAAACGTGGTGGTACCTTTCTTCGCACATCAAGGGGAGGTCATGATACTAAGAAAATAGTTGATAGCATTCAGGACCGGGGCATTAATCAGGTGAATCCTTTTTTCTCTTTTCCAGGCTGCTTAAATCTTTGACCGTTTATGTTAACATTTTGGTCCTTTTCTTTCTGGTTTCTAGGTATACATAATTGGAGGTGATGGCACTCAGAAAGGAGCAGCTGCTATTTTTAAGGTAAATGCTTCCTAGCTTTTTTGCTGCTCCACTTGACCACCAATCAAAAAACAGTATTCCTTACAAAATGCTGCATTGATATGATTTTTTTTTTATGTCAAGGAAGTTGAAAAACGTGGTCTCAAAGTAGCAGTTGCTGGAATCCCCAAGACAATTGATAATGATATTGCAGTAAGTTTGACATTCATGTTCTGTGTTTTATTGTGATGGTTCTTATCGGTGAACTCGAAAATTGAGTTATGTAAAAGATTAATATGAGAAAATAACCTTCTTACTTAATTCATTCCAAAAGTGATCAATGACCATGTGTTTGGGTCAGTCTTAGGTAATAATCTTATTCAATTAGACACAGTGCCTATCTTGTTGAGAACATCTTCAGCCTATTTGACTCAATCTGGAAAGAAGCTTTCAATAGCCATTACTTCTTTAAGATATGGATGTTAACACCTTGCTTGGATGGAAAGAAGGAATACTCATCTGTTCTGTTGTCTTTTGTTAGAAAAATCCAAAAAATGGGTTTTATTTTTTTCCTTCCTTTTTGGTGTTACGTTGAAACATTTATCATTCTTCAAGAACAGCTGTTCCACTTCCTATTTATTGTAATTGGATGCTTCATTTTGTTTGAATTTTAAACCAAAGCCCTTTCTTCTGACCATTCTTCCAGACTTGTAGTGTCAGCCCACAGTCTGTCCCATTCAAGCCCTATTCAACTAGCCTAATTTTCAGCTATTAAGATATCTCAAGTTTATTATGTTTCAATTTCTACTTCTGCGTTCTAAAACCCAGAAAGACGCCAAGTTTTGATCGGGCTGCCTGCTACTTTTACTGTTTTTTAGTTATTTCATTTTGTTACAAACTTACAAATGGAGTTTGAGGAATTATTCTCAAAATTTGACAAAACATTTGTAACTTGTTATTTGTCTGGTTAACTGGGGTGTATGTACATTCACTAGTCCCTTAGAAACCCTTATCACATATAATTCATCCCAAGACTCGAGTTATATTATTTTTAGATGTTTTGTCTCTGTACCCAGTCATAATCAAAAGGGCTGGTGGCAACCTGATAGCTCTTCCTTCCCCCTCTCTTTGAGTGGAAATTCTGCTAATTGTTACTGAGCTACAGGGCCTTTCTTATCTGTTTTAATCTTCTTATTGGGTTTCAGGTGATAGACAAATCTTTTGGTTTTGACACTGCTGTTGAAGAAGCTCAGAGGGCTATTAATGCTGCACATGTGGAGGTTGAAAGTGTGGAGAATGGTGTTGGCATTGTGAAGCTTATGGGACGATATAGTGGTAGGGTATTCAACTGATCATTTGTCCTTATTGTCTCCACACAATGTAAGTTATGTAACTCAAGTTATGGCTTTACAATATTTAACTAGTAATTAAGCACATGCGTTGCACGTGAGAAATTTTTCTTCATATTAATTACTTGAATTTTAGATATATCATAGTTAAGATAGAAATTGAAAATTAACAAAAGTAATGATCTGATTAAAAATAAACTTAAATGCTTGTAGCAAATAACAATTAATAATAATAATATTATTATTAAATTTTGTATTCCATTTCTATCATAAATAAAAATAACTTTTATTTTAACAATTATTTTTATTTAATATGATGAATACATAACATTAGAAATGTTCTCAAATGTTTTCTACAAAATTCTATACATTTTCATTTTTTGTGTTCTATGCTTTTTTAAATAATTATTATTCAATTATGACATTATGGTTTCTTTGAAAAGTTGGATCGTTGACCCACCATCTAGATAAGAAAATAGTTTCGCTTTCGAATTAGTTTTAAATTAGGGAAAGTTATAGTCATAGTGGGTTGTACATTTAAAATTAGGCTACAGGTTGGTCTTGAAATCGACAAAACTTTGGCAACCGGCTCTACATTCAAATTATAAAAAACCCCCGCCATGTCATTGGAGGCTTATGTGGTTGTTGCCTACATGGGACTCTTAATCCATGTTGGACACTACAAAAATCTTATACTGAAATTGCCCTTTAATGCTAGGTGATTGGAAAATAAAAAAAAAAGGTTTTTAGTTTCTCTTTTGCTCTCTCTTACTCTCCCCCTCCCACTCTCTCACTCTCACAATCGTCTCTCTCTGCTCAACGACTGCATGATTTGAAAATAAATAAAAACGGTTTTTGGTTCCGGTATTTACGTTCTCTATATCAATTTCCTCTCATTCTCTCTCTACCTATCGTTCTCCCTCAATCTCTTTCATTCTCTTTCTCGGTCGATCTCTCCTTCTCCCTTAATTTTTGTTGTTCTCCCTCAGTTTCTCTCCCGCTCCCTCTCTCATTCTTTTTTTATTTTCTTACACACTTATATGGTATTAATTAGACCATATAAAAGAACATGAAACCAACTTGGTATGGTTCAAAAATCATTACACCAATTTGATGAAAATTCACAAGAAACTCTTGGCTAAGAAATTTACACCAACTTGATAGAAATTTATAACTTGATTGTACAAGTAATTGGTCCCTTTAGTTTTTTTATACTATCTGATTAATATTGTGTAAGTTTGTAAGAAAAATAAAAAAGAACGAGAGAGGGAGTGGGAGAACGATAGGGATTGAGGGAGAAGGATATATTGACTAGGAGGGAGAAGAATGAGAGAGATTGAGGGAGAATGAGAGAGAGAGAGAGAGAGAGGAGAGGGAGTGGGAGAACGATAGAGATTGAGGGATAAGGAGATATTGACTGAGAGGGAGAAGAATGAGAGAGAGAGAGAGAGAGAGAGAGAGAGATTTTGATTTGGCTACAGACCAAAGCTGAGAGAGTGGGAGAGACAGAGGGAACGGGAGATTGAGATATGACTGTGGGAGTGAGAGAGAAGGGAGGGAGATCGAGAGATAAAGGGAGAGGGAGAGAAACTAAAAACCTATTTTCGATATAGGCTTTTTGTTGGTAACAACCAGATAAGCCTTTGATGACATGGCAGGGGTTTTTATAATTTGAAATGTAGAGCCAGTTGTTTGAGTTTTTTTGGTTTTTAAACCAATTTGCAACCTAATTTTAAATGTACAATCGGCTTTAACTACAATTTTTCCTTTAAATTATATATTTCATTTACATTATATAAATAATTTTTACTTTTCACACTTAATTTTTGTTTGTCTATGATATCATTTGACCCAAACCACTAACCCACCACCCAAAAAGAAAAATAGTTTGATTTCTAGGTTGACATTAAATTT
>NW_010729171.1:1012220-1106602 GCF_000365185.1 Nelumbo nucifera
ACAAAAAAAAAGTTTGAATACAGTTATTGTGTTAAGGAATACAGTCACTTAACAGTAGGGCAGCCGAACAGTCATCAAACAGTTCAGCAAACAATAGGCATCCGAACAGACAAGGATGATAGTACCTCTTTTAGTTTTAGATGATAGTCTCCCTTATGGTAAACCAGAACTCCTTGACTGTAAACCAGAGCTCCTTCTACGAATCCTCAAATAATAGGCAGCTGAACAGAAGATGAGCAATATTTCTTTTAGTTTCAGATGATAGTCTTTCTGAAGACAGAACACCCTCTACGAACTGCAAGCAATAGTCTCTCTATAGTCGAGTAGATGGATGCAACAGTAGTTCGATTGGAGACAAAAAACTCTGATGC
Source organism: Nelumbo nucifera (assembly GCF_000365185.1). The sequence continues at coordinate 1,012,592 of NW_010729171.1, forward strand.
AACAGTAGTTTCTGGGCTGGAATACAAAAAGACTCTGTAACTTCTGGATCAAACTGATTTCACCAGATTAGGAGTTCGATTGGAGACAGCACTGGATGCAACAGTAGTTATCTTGACACCACCCTTCAGGCCTGGAYGACTTGCTCTGATACCATGTTGAGCAAGAGCAAGTGAAGAGAGGAGAGGAGAAGAGAGAAGAGAGGTGAGTCGAGTGACTGAAAGCCCTCCAGAACTTAGGGGGCGAAAGAATGATTTTATTATTTACTAGTACAGTCGAACAATATAAACAGAGGAGTAATTACAACAGTACCCTTATGGTACTAAACCTGAATACATACACAACTGTCAACAAATGGTATGTCCATCCATACCATAGCGTGTACATCTTCTCGGACCTGAACTACATCCTCTACCGCGGTCCCCCTGAATCTCGACCACCAATATGACCACCACCACGGTTATACATAGGTTCATCACCACCACTATGACCATATACCGGTCCACTACTACCACTACGACCAGATTGAGCTCCCCAAGCTCCACTTCTAACACCACGGCCCCTTGGTACCTACAAAGGCCGATCTATCAGAAACACTAGAGTTCTCGGTAGATCCAATAGAAATCCTCCTAAGTTGAGCAAACACCTCTTCTAAGGAAGGGAGAGTTGATACTTCTAGTATCTGTGCCCGCAGTGGTTCATATTCAGACTTCAGCCCCACCAAAAATCAGGTCACATCTAGTTGTTCTCTCTGCTGTTGCTGAATTTTAACATCAGAGGTGAGGGGGTGATACACATTCAACTCATTACGAATGTTTCTCATACTAGCATAGTATTCCTCAAGACTCTGATTACCCTGTTGCAAATTAAAATATTCCTAATACAGCTGATATACTCTAGTTGTGTTGTCTTGACCTGAATACAACTTCTTAACATGGTCTCACACTTATCAAGAAACATGAAATTCATACTAATCTTGGGTTCCATACTATTCCATAACCATGTGATAATCTGTGCATCTTCTTGTTCCCAGTCATCATACTCATGAGAGTCTGTAGAGGGTTTTGCCTCCCTTATGTGTTTCACTTTCTTCTTTGCCTTAAGAAAGACTTCTACAGATTTTCCCAAGGTACATAATTTTCTCCATTCAACTTAATAGAGGTCATCTGAACATTCAGGTAGTCAGTAGGGACCATCACACTAGTTTTACTGTCACTGTTGTCTCCCATTGCTGAATTCTGTTATTGCTGAATTCTGCAAACTGCACACTAAACCACACTGTTCTCAGCACCTGTTATTGCTGAATATTGCACTCTCTACACCACACGACTACCTGAAAATTCACCACACTATTCGAGGATCACTCCCCCTTCAAATCACACTGAAATTTGCATAAACCCTAACACACTACAACCTGAATTCCCACCATACGATCTGAAACATACTCGTCATTTGATTCACAATAAAAACTGCATAAAAACCTCTTACCTAATCACTAGAAAATCAGACTATACTCAACACCCACTGCATCACTCGAATCAACCCTCTTCTCTTCACCAATTAGGGGAGGGCTTCCTACAAACCACAGAAACCAGCCACGAACTGCACGAATGGAGGCATAGAAACCTCCAAGGGAAGAGGGCGATCACTCCTTTTCAGCCCCTTCCCTTATCTCCAACTGATGGCAAAGAATACAAGAGAAAACCCTAGACTGGGTGTGTGAAGAACAGAATTCTGGGCAGATTCGATTTGCTCAGTTTGGCTCTGATACCATATTAGAATCCAATATGCCTTTGAATTCTGTTAGAATGGTAACAGTAGAAATAAGAGAAAGAGGAGAAGAGAAAGAAGAAGAAGAAGAGAAGAGAATAGAGAGGGAGAAAGGTCTGGTTCGAACAAGAGAGAAAATCAGTCTCTCTCCATTCGCCAGATCTATTTTATATTTCTATTAATTAAGAAAGGACACCTTTGCCCCTATTTAAGTGAGGGACACAAGTGCTAACATAACTTTACACATCAGTAACTTAAACATAAGCATAAAGACAAAAATACCCCTACACAGTCGACATTAACAGTAAGAAATGATTTAAGTGCTCATAAATTAACAATGGATATGACACCAAATAAAGCGGCTCATGTGATTGCCCAAAATGTTGAAGTAGTTGGGTCCCATTGGAGGAATTGTCCAAGACATGTATGCTGGAGCAAGGCTTTCAATCTTTTGTGCTCAATCATATCAGAAGAGGGGACAACAAAGCAGCTCATGTGGTTGCCTTGAAGTTGAAGGATTATGCGTCTGCAAGTGTTTTTACCTCTGCTTCTGTGTTGCCAGTTTGGCTTGAAGAGGCCCTGGTGGATGATTGCCCTAATTTTGTATTCTCCTGGATTTTTTATTGAAATTTAAGCAGTTACAAAAAAAAAAAAAAAAGGATATGGCACTAAATAGGATGGAATGGTGAAACAGGATTCATGTAGCTGGTCCCATATAGTTGGGATAAGGCTTAGATATGATGATGATGATCATTATTTGAATAAATGGGCTGGCAGATCTTCTAGCTAAACAAGGAGTACATAGGAGTCAGCTCTTTTGGGCTCAATTGTAAGCTTTATGATGTAGTTTGGAGGCTGCACCTCGTGCCTCTTTGTGGGGAATTGTATGATGAATACTTAGTTCTTTATTTAATAAAATTTTCATTATCATTACCTATCAAAAAAAAGATGATCATTATTTGAATAAATGGGCTGGCAGATCTTCTAGCTAAACAAGGAGTACATAGGAGTCAGCTCTTTTGGGCTCAATTGTAAGCTTTATGATGTAGTTTGGAGGCTGCACCTCGTGCCTCTTTGTGGGGAATTGTATGATGAATACTTAGTTCTTTATTTAATAAAATTTTCATTATCATTACCTATCAAAAAAAAGATGATCATTATTTGAATAAATCAGATGGTTACAAAATTCATGAGTTATCTCATAAATGGTGCCCTTCAGATATTGGTCCAGAAACACTTGCATGGACACCTCGTCTACCCACTTCCATTTCAGAGGCCACCATTGGGATCTATTTTTTGTCTTGGATTTCCTAATACAAAAAAAGTGGTATCTATGAAATGCTAGGCTATTTATGAAAGTAGGATAAACAACCTAAACTGTGTCTAATATTCAAGTCAAGGTGATTTTCTTATTTATTTATTTATTTTGGAGGCTTAAGGGTGTTGTAGATAATGGGCATAAGAGCACATTGGTCTCTTTCATTAATTGGCCACTATAATGAATTTACCATTACTAGAACACCCTTCCTGATTATCTGTCATTACAAAGATCTAAGATCTTACTCTAGAAGTGATGATGTTGGGTGTATATTTAATGGAATGGCTGGACTTTTGGTGATTTGATTCAGAAGAACTGTGGAAAGCTTTACTGCCAGGTTACTAGACAGGTTTGGAACTTCTTCCTGAATCCTGTTGGGTTGAGAGGAAAAGAAGAACTTCTTCCTTTCTTCGTAAACTCTGAAAGCGAATCTTTGAGAACAAGAGCAGAATTGCCCAAGACTTGATTGCTCATATCTTCTTTTACTGCAACTTGCGGAATGTGACTGCTGAAATCTTTAAAGAAACTTCCTTAAATGACTTATAGAGGAATGTAGCCAATTTTCTCCACTCTTCTCCTTGCACTTTGACAGTCCTGTTGGTTTTCTCCACTTGAGAGGGATTTGATGCTAAACTTTGATGGTTGTGCTTTAGGCTCAGTTTGGGAAGAGTGCAAATGCAAATATATTCAGTGCAAAACCTTGTATGCGGTATTTCTAATCCTTGTATTTGTACTGTACATATTTATATTTGCACTATTCCAAAACTGAGCTTTAGGAAACCCAGGGATGACTGACACTGGTGGTGTGATCAGGGAGATGGATGGTAACATCCTCTGGGCCTTCAGTGGTCCAATAGGGATAGCAAATTCTACAAAGGCTGAAGTCCTGGCCGATTGTGTGGCTGAGGCCAGAGATCTTTTGGTTGGTATGGACACACTCATATGGATTCCAAGAGAGCGGAATTCACTTGCAAAAAACCTTGCAAAATCGGGGAGCATTAGAGATTCTCTTTATAGTGACTCTACTCTTCCTGTGTAACTGAGTGTGTTTTCCTTTTCTTTTTTCTGTACATCTCCTCGTGTACCTTTTCTGAATTAATGAATATAGCTATCTTTTCTCAAAAAAGAAAGGCTGTACTTTTGGTTTCTATAATATTATTGGCTATTTACTTTTTTGTTGGGATGCCATAAACAATGATAGTATATTTGACATATTCTTCTGCACTCCTGTAACAGGACTGCTGCTTGATTCCTGAGTCTCCATTTTATCTTGAAGGTCAGGATGGGCTTTTTGAATTTATAGAGAAGAGGCTTAAAGAAAATGGGCATATCGTCATTGTGCTGGCAGAGGGTGCTGGACAGGAGCATGTTGCTCGGATCATGCATGCTGTTGGTGAAAAAGATGCATCAGGGAATAGATTGCTTCTAGATGTTGGGTTATGGCTATCTCAAGAAATCAAGGTTTGGTACATTAATCTACCTTGTGTTAACATCTGATAAAGAATAGCCATCTGAAAAGAATTCGTTATCCCTTAAGTATGACAGAAAAGGATATCTCCCATTATTTGGTATAATTGTAAAATCCCGGGTTGACAAACATGATAACGTGGATTCGAGTCTGAGGATGGCCACTTTATGTGAAAAAAATGCCAAAGATTAGGACCTTACCTAGCCTACCCCTCCCTCCCAAGACCCCAGATAGCTGGGACCAACATTGGGTAATGACCTTTTTAATCTTTTATCTCCCATGATTATGGAAAACTTGATTATTCTTAGTCCATATTGCTTTTCTTCAATGTCATGGTAACTTTGGTCAATTTGCATAACTGAACATTTCAATGATCGGCAATCAGCATGTAGACAACATGATAAGCTTCATATTACTGGTCCAATAAGATGGAAATCATCTTCAAAAACCCAGTGAGAGTAATACTGACAAGAAAAACAGAGACACTGGAGAGCATTTTTCTTGAGGGTATTTCCATCAACTTTTGAAGTCAGTAATGTTTTAGTCTTTCTGTCAGATAGCATGAAACTTTCTTATCTCATACTTCGATTTTTTTTTTCTTCTTCTGTTTTTACTTTTCCGTTTGATAACAAGTGATGAGTAATAAAAAAAGTATTTCATCACTTATTAGACATAAGAATGTATAAGAGAGGGTCTTTAGACCCCAAAAAGTCTTCACTCTTCCACCTTCTACACCCAAAACATTGTTCCAATTAGATACCAAAATCCCTCTTATGAAGGGATGGACCTAACTAATCTCTGCTGTCTTTGTGGGTTTTTTCAAGTAAATGGAAAATCCTTCGGAGCTTTCTGTCATTTTCCATAGCTTGGTCTTTCTTGAAACAAAGGAATAGCTGGGGTTTTGAAGCTAAGGCCTTGCCTGTTGAGCAAGATTGAGTGGACCCTCATGAGATGGTCAAGGGTGTTAAAAGAAACTTGTGGTGATCTTTTTGTGAGGGTGTCTCACCATCCTTTCAGCAATACAATACCATTTGTGTCTTTGAGAGTCATTGCATAATATGAGTGGACTATAATATTTTCAATCTCCTATCATCTTATTATAAATATTGCACTTCCTGCATCTGCATGAAGTAGTGAATAATTTTGTTTAAACTTACTCCTGTTTTATAGTTTCACATGTATACAAGACCTTACTTTTGTTTTGCCAGGATCATTTCACAAAGGAACGGAAAATGGCAATAAATCTCAAGTACATAGGTAATTCTTAAGATAATAATACGTCTTACTTATTCTCTATGACATAGCCTTCTTATGGGAAATTCATATTCTAAACTTTTACTACTTGTACATGTTATATCTTTCAATATCCTTTTCTCCCCCCCCCCCCTCCCCCCCCTTCATACAGTAACAAGAACTCTTTCTACTAGTCTCCTTATTTTGGAAGGATCTTTGTATTTCACTCGTGATAACACTATAATTTCCTTTGAAAGTAGAAAATTTTCCTTAGTGTCTTGAAATTTCCTATCAAAATCAACAGATTTCTGTGCAACTGTCACCACAAGTTGTCTTTTTTTTTTTATTTTCTGAAAGAAATCATGAAATACTTGTCTTCAGATGATCTGAATGTCATTGTGCATAAAATGAAAATACTCTTATGTATTAAATTTTTGCTAAATTCCTGATAAGACTTTGGGACTCTATTTTATATGAATCCTTTACTCTTTTGTCCTGTTGTAAATCCATTATGAAGATTCTTTTTGGTTAAGAAATGCCTTGTCTTTTTTCTGTTCATAAATGTTTTCCTTCTAGACTTTTTATCAGTAACTGTCTTTTTTCAATAATTAAAAGAAGAAAAACCTTACTTTCCAATCAACTTGGAAGAGTAGGATATCAAATACCAAACATCCAGTGGCTGACAATGCCCACACAATGGAGTACACAACAGTTATAAGTGTCCACCAGGCTCTGGCATTGCCCATTCTAACTCACTGTTGTTGACTCTCATCCTTTCTAGATCATCTATTAAACTGTTTTCATATCCAGGAATACAGCTGAACAAGCAGTCCAGGTCAGAAGCTAAAGCCAATGCTTTCTCTAAGCAGATAACTAAGATAGCAAGGTACCTGAGCTTTTGATTGCATGCAACCTACTGACAGTCTCCCTCAACACAAATCCCACTCCATCCAATGATCTTTGCAAGTTGCATTCCTTGAACCAGTGCCAAAAATTCAGCCTTCAAAGACAACCAACATAGCTGAGCCTTAAAAATCATCAAGATGTGTCATGGCACCTTGCAACTTCCCTTTCCAGACTTTCTCACCTGTTCATGCGAAATTTGATCATATTTAAAATTAGAAATCATCATTTTGAACCTGGAAGAACAAAATGTTAAATTCATCTTTTGACGGGATATGTGTGATAGGTTCTCAAGAGGCCCGAGCTGCAGAGTAGAAAGTTGGAGTGCTTTGGTCTTGAGTGTCGGGGTTCAATGGTGGTTCTAAACTCTGGAAAGTTGACAATGAGCCCAATGCTGTTCAGTTGGTTGTCATTAGAGTAATCTTAATGCTATTTTTCCCTCAGGAAGAATGGTAAGCTCATATTGAACATTAAATGTTCATCTTGAACCTTTTAATCAATCATACTTAATACTTGAAGCCTGCTAACTACATTGGCTAGGTATAGTCTGAAGTGTGCAGATCTGATCACTAGGCCCCAAAAGGTTGCTACCATAGATCTAGGTTGTAATCCAGCCCCCTGGGTCATCCCTATAGAAGTTTCTGGCTTTAGGGGTGCAAATGGATCAGGTTTAATCCGATTTGAATTTGAATCTGATTCGCTTAAGTTGGATTTGGATATTCGTTTAGCCATAATTGGATTTGAAAATATTATCCACTTAATAATCAAATCTAATTCGGATATTGCTTGATCTGATCTGTTAAGATTGAATCTGATTCAATTATATGTATGCATATGCAAAATATTATTTTTTTTAGTATTAAAATTCTTTAGAATTAAGTAGGAATTAGGGTTAGATATATTTTTTCCTGTTAATAATATATCATTTGTTTTATTTAAAAGTATAGCTTTATACTAATTTTATATAAATTTACTAATATTTTAATCAAATCAGATATCCAAATATGTAAAAGGGTCCAATTTGAATGTGTGCTTTACATATCCGTTGGATATTGGGTTGGATTCGGATCTCTTGGATTCTTCTACACCCCAATCTGAATTTGATCTAATCCATTTGCAGCATTATCATGGTTGAATGAATGTTAATACAATTGAAAATAATGCTTTGAAGATGGGACTCGGAAAATGCAGTAGATGGTTGAGAGGACTATGTAGCAGATTGCCAAAAAGAAAATGATACAATTCAGTTGTTTCAGCAGTGTTTAATTTTTTTGATCTTGCTGTTTTCATAGTTTTCATGCTCATAAGGAGGTCAAAACTCTTGCTGATGGCTTTGCCAACTTATTAGACTGGAGAGGTCCCACCTTTTATAGCTTTTCTTCCTTTTTCCTTGTAAACGGTGAAGTATGCTTTTCTTCTTTTTTAGGTGTGATGTTGCACTTAGTAATGCCAATTTGTTTACCAACATTGGTTAGGCAACTCAATTAGACTTTGACTTTCTATGTCTTCAGCCGTTAGCTTCATTTTCTTGCTTTTACCTTTTCTATGTAATTTTCCTTTCTTAGGAGTGATGTACATTTCTGATATTGTTCTATTAGTAGATATTGATTATGCAGCTCTAAATATAAACAGTAATTAAACATTGTACTTCTATTTCTTTAGCTGTTGGCGTCATTTTCATATTTTTTATGTAATATATTTTTAGTATGCTGGTTGTACAAATAGCTAAACTTAGTTTTGCAGATCCAACATACATGATCCGAGCCATTCCAAGTAATGCATCAGACAATATCTATTGTACACTTCTTGCACATAGTGCTGTTCATGGAGCCATGGCAGGGTACACAGGCTTCACAGTTGGACCTGTAAACAGCAGACATGCTTATATTCCAATTGCTGTAAGAACCTATTTCCTTCTCAATGAATAATTACTATTTTATGTCCACAAATATCTTTAATTAAGCATGTAATTTTAATTTGCTAAACTAGATTTAGAATTTCAGCTTGTATAGTTTAGGCAAAATGGTTTTTGAATGTTCCTCATGTATTTTTTTTTCAACTAGCAAGTTCTGTTTTGCCATTATTTTCCCTTCTGGCAATATTGTAGCCTGAAATTTGGCAATTTCAGAAGCAATGCTTGGTGATGCTTTTTTTTAAAGGTGAGGATAATTATATTATAGAAAAGAAAATTGGGGGGGGGGATGATTCCTACCTAAATTATACCATTACAAAATTCAGAGAATTTGAGGCCCTTGTATTTCTCCAAAATAGAAGCCCATTAAACCAACAATGCTTGGTGATGTTATTAAGAGAACATGTATTGTTGAAACCGCTTGCCTTTCCAAGCATTGGATGACTTGATTAATTTAATAACATGCATGTTCTTGTTAGATGATGTATATAGGCAATGAGATTCAAAAAAGGTTAAGGGAAAAAAACATTGGGACTAGAGTCTACAAAAAACCATGTTACACCCCTCTGCCAATAGAGACAATGAGACATTCAATGTAGGGCCCAATAAACTCAGGCCTGTCAAGATATTAAGAAAAAAAAAGAAAAAAAAAAAAAGAAAAGGAAAGGAAAGAGAATAAAAGAAAAATAGCCTAATGTTCATGGTGTAATGTGGTTTTGCAGCGTGTGACAGAGACGCAGAACACTGTCAAGCTGACGGACAGGATGTGGGCTAGACTTCTTGCCTCGACAAATCAACCAAGCTTCTTAAACTACAATAAAGTGATGCAAGAAAAGGCCGAAAAAGAAACCACTAATTTGATTGACAGCACAAGGACTTCTGTGTAATTTATACGAAGCTGTGGTTGGAATTGCCAAATTCAAATTGGATCAACAGCTAAACGCCATCTCCCATTGTTTTGACAGCTTCACGAAATCTTTATTTTATTCTTCTCCAGAAAGTGATACAAAGTTGGTTCTTGTTAAGTAGAGATTTAGTGATTAGGTCTTTTCAGTCTCAACTTCAATATGCTGACTACATTTTCAGTTTGTTTAATGTAATCAGAAATAGTAGGACAAGGCTTTTTCAAGTATTGAGTACTCAGAAGAAGCTTGGCTGAGTTGAACCAACACTTCATCAGTAAATGTTTGTGCAGTAAGATTTCTTAGTAGTTCATGTACTTTGCTCCACCATTTGTGGGTAGCATAATGAGATGAACCCAAGGTTGGCAAGTATCCCTCCCTTTTATTTAAACATCAAGCAAGCACAAGCTGCTAACTGCAGTAGCGTGGCAAAAGAATCTCCCTTGCCTATTCAGTTATTCAGACGGTGTCTCCACATGAGGTTAGATGCTACAAAAATACTGGAGCGTCACAAGACAAAAATGCATCCATTTGACTGCCCATCAATGGTGAATATAGCCATTTGAATCCACATAACAAGTAAAAATAATCGGATTTCTGAATGACCCAACTGATGCTTACAGAATACTTCTGGAAGAAAGAGAAACCTTGTGGTTGAAAATCTTAAACAAAAATCAGGTTTTCTAAAGCATTACCAACCCTTCCTTTCTGTAAGCAGGCAACAACTTGCCAATTTCCCATATGATCATCATATGTTCATGTAGAAGACATCCTTCAAAAAAATAAAAAATAAATAAAAAAAAACAATTCTTTGAATTTCGTTTTTGTATTCAATTAAAGGATTCTGTTGATAAGTTAGTAAATATGAGGCAGGGGTTCACTACAATCCAGTATTAGTCAAAGCAAAATGTTATTAAGTCAGTCGCCTTACAATTAGCTTCCCCACTCATATGCGCCCATAACTGTCCCAACATCCATTCTATCACCTCCCAATGTGGGTGCACTACATCCCCTGCCACAAACTCCCATACCTTACAATCAATCTCAATTACGCTACAACCTGCCTCTTTCTTGGCCCTATTCCTCTTCATCAATGCTTTCACCTCTTCCACATCCTTCCACCTTTTTGCCCCAGCATAAAGGTTCCTCAACATAACATAGTTCCCATCATTCCAAGGCTCCATTTCCAACGTCTTCCATTTTATTCTCTCAGCCCTTGTAACATCCCCACGGCATCCACAAGCAAAAAGAAAAGAACTCAAGATTATCCCATTTACCTCATAAGGCATTTTCTGAATCAATTGCTCAGCTTCTTCTAAGAACCCTGCCCTCCCCAAGAGATCAATCATACACCCATAGTGCTCTATTCTAGGGGTAAGCCCATATCCCTTCATCATGTTGAACCAATTCCTCCCTTCCTCCACCAAACCACCATGATTACAAGCAGACAAGACCCCCAGCATAGTTACCTCATTCGGCTTAATTCCTTCGCTTCGCATCTCAGAGAAAACCTCTAATGCTTCGTTGGCACATCCATTGACAGCTAACCCATTGATCATAGCATTCCAAGAAGCTGTTTCCCTTTCCTCCATCTCGTCAAAAACTTGTTTTGCTTTTAGAATTTCACCACATTTAGCATACATATCCACCAATGCTGTGCAGATATTGACCTCCCTGTCAAGTTTCATTCTCCTGACATATTGATGAACCCAACCGCCCAAATCCAGAGCGCCCACATCTGCAATGGCTGGGAGAATGCTCACAATAGTCACTTTGTCTGGTCGAAAGGAGTATGATTGCATCTTCCTAAACAGCTCCAATGCTTCATTTGGTCGCTTATTCTGGCAATACCCACCAATCATGGCATTCCAAGAGACAAGACTTTGCTCAGGCATTGTATCAAAGAGTAATCTTGCAGTAGCAAGATCACCATTCTTGCAGTACCCGGAAATCAAAGTGGTCCAAGATACAATATTCCTTTCTGGCATCTCTTCAAACAATTCCCGTGCAGAGTCCATGTTCCCCGATTTGACATATGCATTAACCATTGCGTTAAATGCCGCAGGGTCCTTCTCAGGCATCCTACAGAACAATTCCCTTGCAGTAACGACGTCCCCGCATCTTGCATATCCAACAACCAAAGCTGTCCAAGATACCTGATTTTTGAGAGGCATTTCATCAAACAACTTTCTGGCCAATATCATCTCTCCAAACTTTGCGTACATATCTACAATTGCAGTCGATATAAACAAGTTAAAGCAGTAACCCATCTTGATCACCTCACTATGGAATTGCTGCCCTTCTTTAACGGCCAAATTGGATCCACAGGACTTCACCAAGGCTGGGAACGTGTAGTTATCAGGTGTGAATAGCGTCTCATTCCTGAGGCGTTTGTAGAGAGTCATGGCCTCCCTAAACTGCTGCTTATCGACGTGAGCTTTGATCATGGAATTACATAGGAATACGTCGTCCCTATGATGCCGATGATCGAATACACATCGAGCATGACGGATTCCAGCAAGTGGGTCAGAAGTTCCAACAACAGCAACAGAAGCACAGGCAATGATGAACTTAGTGAGCAGATTAACGTTGGTTTCAAGGGCGTTTCTCAGCATGAAACCATGAATTTGGAGGATAGAGTTTTTGGTGTTGGGCCGCTGCAGGAGAGAAAGGCATCTTCTCTCTCTCGGGCTCCAAAGCGGTTTTGCCTCCTCTTCAGTCATGGCTATGATTTCGATCTTGAACGGTTTGATCCGATGATACCACAAGAAGGAGAACGGAAGAAGAGTAGAAAGGAGGAGCGCTTTCTCTCCTTAAACTTCATTTTCTGAAGAGGAGGGGTCTTGGTCTTGGTTGCAGGGTCGCTTTATCAAACATGCTTCTTAGGCTCTTAGCCAGTACTCAGTGGTCAGTAGGGGGCCGTTCGGGGTCGGAGCTTCTGAACTCTCGAACTTTGAAGGGCGGTTATGGCAGTTAAATAGCTTCCAGAAATGAAATGGGGTGCAAAAAGAATACCAGAGGTCGACTATTTCATATGGCTTTATCCCGTTTTACAGGTGATAAAGCATGCTAATAAATTCAATCATGAAAACCATGAATGTTGTTCATTTTCCAAACGAAGGGCTGCAACTGACACTGAATCGAAGTGAAGGTTTCTCATACAATAATTGAGGGCAAAATGCCATACAGAGCAAGTCAATATGTCATAATGTTGATTGATGGCATTGATGAAACCTCTGAGGGCTACATTGAAATGTTTCTGGAAAGAAAAACCAGCAGGTGTGACCATCAGACTCCATCAATTTCTGAGAAGATTTGAGTTTCTGAGAAGTAGAGGTTTGCAACTCCTGACTGTGCATCTAAACTAAAGAGCAGCACAGTTGTCAATGATGATATCTTGACAAAATATATTCCTCTTGAATTGATTCTTCCCAGTGCTTGTAATTCATAGATCATTAGATTATTTGAGGTTTGCCAAGAATCAGGGAAAAAGAACATGGACAAATGGAACCAACAAATAAAACTTGCTAGAAATTTGTATAATTGGTATAAAGAGGGAATTAAAGGCAGAGTGTAGTGGTAATATCATTAACAACAGTGAGGAGAACCATAAAAGGAGGGAATCCAAATTCCTAGGAATGCCAAGCGGCTGGTTGTAGCGGAGACTTGGGATAGAATTAAGGGTGTTCATGAAAAACCGAACTGAACCGAGAAAATCGAACCAGAAAATATGGTTAATTGAATTAATCTGATTGGTTCAGTTATGGCTTAGTATTTTTAAAAAACCTAAGGATAGGTTCAGTTTGTGATTAACTTTAAAAAAATGAGGGTTAATCAAATCGACCAATATATATATATATATATATAATTTACAAATATTGCCCATGGTTCAGTTAACCGAACCGTGAACACCCCCAGATAGAATCCTGCCCACACCTGGGTTGGGGGATGGTTTGAAAAATAAAATAAAATTAACCATTCTTATATAATTCAGAGCCCATTTGGGAGAGCTTGTATGTTAAAGCCAATATAGTGGTGATCAACTCGTATTCCAGAGAAACTATTTGGAATAACTTTGTATTTCAGCTGAATTTCTTATAAGTGGAACATGAATCAACTTTCCCGATTTTTATCCAATATAGCTTCTGGCATTCCTGTATGGGGCTTAGCTCAGAATGCCAGAAATTGCGTTTGATAAGGGCAAATTTCTTAAACTATCTTTGTGGTTTAGCTAATTGACTAAAGTGGCGTTTGATAAATCTAAAATTTGAAATCTGAAAAATACTAATTAAAAGAAACAAAATATCAAATTTACTGGTGTTCTGAAATCATCCCACTGTTTCCTCTCGATGACAATACGCATCAGAAATTCTGGTGTACCACAATGCCACCAAGTACCTCGTCCAAACCGTATACTTCTACGGGGTGTCAATGGTAAAGACTCAGTGCTGGTTTTTTATCAGATTATCGGGACATTCTGGAATGTTGAGAATACGACGGAGGATTACGCAAGGAATTTGTCACCGCCGCTTTGTTCTTCATCTCAAGGTTGAAGATGATGAACAGTTCACATGAAGGGTATTTTAGAAAATTAAAAAAAAAAAATTCAGTTACGTAATATCATATGTGAATGGAGTGTGACAGAATTTTAATGTTAAGAAAGGTTTTAGACAATTAATCAATTAGCTGAAACATAAAAGTAGTTTAAAAAATTTGTCCTTAAAATAATAACATTTAAAAAAATGAAATTTGGAAATCAAGTTCAGACGTTCAGTTCGAAGGAAAACAAGGTAGAAATCAACTAATCATCATCAGTTAGAAATTGGAAAAACGTTTTCCAGACTAGAATTTAAAATTAATCCCAATTCCATGAGTGACGATGTAAGGAAGTATGGTAGTTGACGCCTTGAGGGTGTCAATTTGGTGAAATATACCATGGATGTTTATGATGAGAGAGAGAGAGAGAGGAAGATGTTAATTAAGCCCCAATAACATTAACAAGTGAATGGCCTGGAAAATCATCAATTTGGTGGGACCCTGAAGAGGATACTCCGTCTGGGCCATCCGAGTTTTAGCTATTGATGGCAAGAATACAAACTTGGGCCAACGTCATATTGTTGCTTCAAAGCTGATCCATTCAGAGATTAGTACAGGAAAGCCCTAGCACAAGGCTTTTGAGTTTTGACAATGAGCTTAGAGAATTATTCTAAAGGCTCATCCTGAAATAATTCAGCATTCACATCGTATGGAAATTTACAGGTTCCAACAGTAAACAAGAGGCCATGGTTGCTGTTAACTGAGGCCTAGAAAGCATTCATCAGAACAAGGAAACATTTTGTCTTGGGAATTTAACACAAAATCGGGTGATGCCAACTTAAGTATTTTTCGGCATTCAAGACCCAGACTCAATGTGCTATCAAATATATATGCAGTATGAACACCTCTTCACTTTAACACACACACAAACAAAACAAAACAAAAAAAAGGCAATTCATGTAGATGACAAAAAGAATGTACTCCCATGTGATTTCCAAATCCTCTCCGATTTTAAAGGCTAAGACGCTCCTAAACAGAATTTACTCAATTTAGTGCTTGCCATATGACTGAAGGATTTTACTACTTCCCAGGAGCTGGCTTCTCATTCCCACACCCCTTCCGGTTGCATACCATTCGGAAAGGGTAGTTGAGGTTTTCACATCTGCTACATCTCCAACTGCCTTCTGGGATACCTGAAACAGAGTGGTTTGTACCCTAAAAAAAGAATTCCTTTAAAAAATTAGTACACTATACAAGCTCAATGCATATATCATAAACAAATATGCAGAGATAAAATAATAACGCATACGTGATATAGTTGCAGCTTGCAAGCAAACACATGAGGACCATTCTTGAGAGTCTTGGGACAAGTGTATACCACTATCTTGCCCAAGTTTGTGCATCCATTTGATAAGCATGTTAATGGATGCATAAAGCAAACGAGTGATACATATCCAAATTCAAGGTAGGCTAATAAGCATTTCTTTCTGAAACATCTTTCTAATTTCATCATTTCTTTGTTAAGGGAGCACGATAACCGTCATACAAACTCACATTAAAGGTGGGGATAACTCATAACTCATAAATTGAAAAGATGAGACAAATCATGGTGGATGCCCATAGTTGAATCCCACTCAACATTATGATCTCATTGCAAACCACCACAAACAGGGAAAAAATGCAAGATCTCTTTGCATTGGACAGAAGACCAGGGCCTGAGTCTCATCATCAAAAACCACCAACTTATAACCAGACAACCAGTTTTGTTCATAACTTCTACAATAGTCAACCTGAAATAACATTTGGATTAATGGCTCGCATTATCGATAGCTTTCCGAAAGGACAAGTAACTAGTTTCAACATCAATAGGTAGCACATCTGAAATGATTGATCCTCCCCTTCCTCTCCCCATAAAAGTAATTGAATGATCTATTTCCATCATTCACCCCCAGTGAGCTTTTACCATTTTCACCTAAAGGTGCCACTAAAGTATTGCAACCATAACTTGAATACACATCAAATCAGGCAAGAATGACTTACAGAAGAGGGTCTTGGAGTTCCACATTTCTTCATGTTGCATGTTGTTCTAAAGGCAAAGTTTACATTATCACACTTGGGACAAACCCAATCACCTTCAGACAAACCATCTGGTCCTGCAAACATCCAGATCAGTTTGATAAGACCAAGTAACAGTAAATCCAGATGAAGTGGGGATCTCCTAACTTCTCAGATGGAAAAAAAAATCAAATAGTTGCAGCAAGAATTGGAGGGGGGGATTGGTCAAAGTTCTTCTGGTATCGTGTCTTTTTGGCATCATTGATTTACCCTTGCAAGATAAGAATCAACCTAAAGGGCCAATTGATAACAGCTGAAGTGCCTGAACTGAAAAGCTTATTGCTTTGTCTTCAAGTGAATAAGATTTTAAGGAGGTTGGGGGGCTCCTTAATGGCTGAATCTGAAGTTGGGTACCTTACTATAATCTAGAATACTTTATTTATTTAATTATTTTTCCACTAAAAGACAAAACAATAAATCATTCCGTTTAGCAACGTCAGTTGTTATCAAATGGCCTCTAAATGAAGTTTATCTTATCACCATTAACCACATCTGCCATTAACCATCAATGCAAATTGAAATTGGAAAAAACCATGGTAGCATGTCAAAATAATTAAGGAAAACAAACCATAAACATGATAACGAGATTGACTAATTTATCAAGGAGAAAAAGGAAATTACTATAAAAAAAAGAATCTAGCCCAATCAAAGTATTAACAGGGTAGTACCAATAACCCAATAAAGAAAACTACAATAATGAAGTGGAAAACTGGTCATAGCAGTAATATTGATGTGCCTTAGCCTGCATCTGCTTATGAAAGGATGCAACTTTGCAATCTTTACCAAAAAATAGAAGAAATAGAAAAACATTCACAATATAGAAAAAAATCACCTCCACGACGCTTCCGAGAAGCACTGTTATCAGATATAGCTCCTACAGACCATGGACCTGGCATCTTGAATATTAAGAAAAGCATCAAATTAACTAAAGAGAAAAGATGAAAGGAAAACAGAAAAGAAAACATATCAATATCTTAGTAACATTGGAAAAAACATACTGGCAAAGGAGATCCACCGTAACCAAATCCTGGACCATAACCCATTCCTGATTCAACCAAAAGAAACCAGTTAAGGATAGCATACCATGTGCATCATATTTGTTTGTTTGTTTGGAATTAATCAATTATAAAATTGGCATGCATGTGCATGAGAGAGAGAGAGAACCTCCAAAAGGACCAGGTGGAAATGCAGAAAGAAGACCATAATGTCCTGTTGCACTTCCAGGAACTCCACCATAATCATATCTCATTGCAGACGGTGAGAATGGGGGTCCGTAGCTGTTGGGCATTCCAAGAGGCAAGGGTGGAGAAGCCCCAACACCTCCAAGATAAAAGGGAGTGTGGTTAAAAGGGCTAGGAACAGGGGAATATCCTATTCTCTGCAATGTCAAAAAATATATATGTATATATAAATAGAGAAACTTTTGATCAATAACAGGACTAAGAAATAAATGAGTAGTTTCCAAGCTTTCAGTGTGAATGAAATCATTAGAAGCTCGTTATGTGATGCTTCAACATCAAGAAGAAGGGCACCCGGGATAATGAGCTGGGCTCCCCCCTTTCAAACCAAATAAAATTCAATTTTGATGACTGTAGGCTGTAGCATGGAAAATGCAGGTAGATTGGGGATTGAAAGAGTTTCTACAAATCACTAAGGGCATAAAATGGCTATAAAAAATAATAAAATTTCTATATATATTCTGAACCAGCAGGTCAAAGATATTCAACCAGAGTGGAATAATTAGCTGTTCTACAAGGATTGAAAATGGAAAAACAGCCAACTTACAGAAATATCACAGTTGAAGGAGACTCAAAAGTGATCCCCAGTTGGCTTTGTAATGATAAACAAGGAAAATAGTAGCATGAGAATTCAATGGAGGTAAGGAGTCTAATTAGGGAGCTGGGAGCATCATTTTCCTGGATTCCTAATCAGCAAATAGTTTAGCAGATTCTTTTAGCTAGACATGGTGCAAATCGCAATCAATTGTATTGGGGGATCACAAAACAGGAAATGTAATTAGAAATACAAATGATGAAATGATATATATGATATGTATGGGAAGGGATGGGCAGCTCTAAATATTTGGGGATGTTCTCTACATCCACCTTGTAATATTTTTTTTTTTTTACTTTTTTTCAAATCATTAATGAAATGTGTTTATATTGGTGTTCACTTGATATTAGATATGCATATGGCATATGCAAAATTACAGGACTCCAGCTGCAAAGGAGCTTATAAGATTCAGAATAACATAGCAACAAATCAAATAAACCTGCTGAATGGAATTGCAATATTAAGATGCAAGATTGATTAATCCGAAAAAGCCTGTCAGAATTGAAATATGTCTTTACCCAGTAAGGTCCTAAGCACTGACCCAATGCTTATTGGGAAGAAAAAATAAATTGATTAAAAGGAACCAAACTAGCATACCGGAGTAGTGATTGGCCGGGCTGCACCACATTTTCCACGATTGCAAACAGTTCTGAATGCAAAGTTCAGATTACCACATTGAGGACAGGTCCAATCTCCATCATTGCGTGAAACTGGAACGAGTAAATTTCCTTCTTAGGGTAAACTAAACTTAATTGTAGATGAAATACATTGAAGGATTGGACAAAGTGTGTCATCCCTGATGTTAACCATCAGAAACAAATCAATTCACCTTTTTTAAACTTGAACATGGATAGTTCACAAAATTCTCGAGGAGCTTATCTATATTTCCCCGGTTCAGAGTGCTTTTGGTTGAATGAATGAATGAAAGCTTTTCATCATATGCTATAAAAAACAGGCATCATTTGGTCTTGCACCTATAGGCTCTATCCACCTAGCATTTTGAAAGAGCCGCAAACGACAATTCCTATTTTTGTTGACATGGGGTGTTAGAACTTATAAGCATAGATTATAGATAGACAAAACGGTGCACCAGGATCTATGATGAAAAATTGTTTAGGTATACCATCCCATGCAAATTGATGTTTAGTCCATGAATGCTTCTAACCGCCAAAAAAGTTACAGACACAGTTAACTGCAATAAAATGTTAAGACTCAAAGAATCTACAAAAACAAAACGACTCCTAAACTCACCATCATTACGAGACCTTTTTGATCCAAATGAGGCCCGATTATCAACCTGAACAATAAAGACACACCAATAACCACTCAGACAAATCGAGTTCCTGCTAAAGCCATATAAGAAGGAAAATAAAAAATAAACAAGTATACAAAGAAAAGAAAATCAAAACGAACGGCATAAAAGATGGCATACTGAATCACTGACGACAAAAGTTATAAGATAGCCATGAAAATACGAAATATACGATTTCAAATAATGAATTCCGCGGTAGTTATTACAACCCTAGTTCCAACAGCTTAAGGCGATGACCATGATGTTTGTAATCTTCAGTTGATAAGGTTAACTTAGTTATCGAAGAAGTGCAACGAAAAAGAAGCGAACAGAGAGAGAGAGAGAGAAAGCACTGACCTTGGCGGAAGCCATTAACAGAACTCTCTGCAACGCCGGAGAGAATTTTTCTTTTTCAAAAGGAGGCTACTTTTAAGTACACTTATAGAGCAGATTGTAGCGTATTAGACGCTTCGGTGTTAAGAGAGAGAACAACGATTCGCGTGTGGCATTTGATGATTTGAAGCGCCAGTGATATTTTTGTTGTTATTGGGCCTTAACAAAGAGCTTGAGTCATGGGCTGTTCGACCCATAAAAGTTAAAACGATCCGCTGTTGTCTAATTTTCGGAACATACTTCGGGAGTCGGGACCTACCTTTCCTATTCGGCTGTCCCACCACAGATTTGGGCGGTGGAAAGATTTATCAATAAGTCAGATTTTCTTCTTCTTCGCAATCCATGATTGATTTCAAGTTGAAACCCCCCAATCCTGGTACGAAATGTATATATATCTCAATCTCATCTCATCTCATCATGTTGATTTTTTTGATCAAGCCCACCCTGTTTAGTGGAACCCATCCAGTGGTATTCCTTTTTCATGGAAAGTTATGGGGCTCTCAGCTTTTCATTTTATTTATTATATTCCTCCGCTTTATCTTTTGCCATCTCGGACAGACAAGTAACTAGCAATGGATTCAGCCCCTGGGCCCAGAACGACCTGGATTAATTCTCGCCAATGTTTTGCATGTTCAAGTTTCAAATAATAGTGTCAATGGTTTCACTTTTTTTTTGGGTAATAAATAAGAGGAATTACACAAGACGGCGGTAAAGATACAACTTTATTTGCTAATCAATTTATCGCTTGATTTTCTTCAGACCTCTGAAGGAATGGGCATATCATACTCCACCATCCAGCTTATCTGCTAATCTCCACGGTCAAGCACGTAATAACTAGGAGAGTCGGAAAATTCCTAAAGTTCTGGGCCATATTGTGGGTTTCCCATGCAGCCAAGCTTCAACAACATTGATTGTTAGGGGTGACACTATTCGGTTTAATCGAACCAAAAATTTCGGTTTTTGGTTTCAGTTTTTAGAATTAGAATTTCGATTTAACCGAATTAACCAAAATTTTTTATTATTATATGTAATATATAATATATCATATATTTATATTAATATATACTATAATAAAATTTGATTTCATAATACATATTATATATTATATGTTATAATAGAGTATATATTATTAAAATTTGGTTTTAACCGAAAAACCACTTGATTTTTCTAAACTTCGGTTTTGGTTTCAGTTTGTATTTTTTTAATTCGATTTTTAAAATTTTGATTTATTCAATTCGATTCTTAATCGAATAAACCAAATACTCACCCCTATTGATTGTAGTATAACCCACCAAGTATGCTTTAATATTTAAAACTTCCCCACAAAAATTCTTCACAATGCAAGCAATAGAGCAAAATCCATCATTTTTCTTCGAAGCATCGAAATTATCTTAATCATTCCCTCTTTTGGCCCTTTCCATGTAACTGTTTTCCAAATTCTAGTATTATTCTCTTTGGTATCAAAGGAAGAACCTAGATGAAATTCCCTGAAAGATTGTTGAGCTTTTCTTTTTTATAATAGCTAAGGGGAAAAGGATCTATTATTAAACATTTTTTCGTTTCTATTTTCCATAAAAGAATAAGAGGTTAACTCTTCCCAGAAAGCCTGAATCTTGGGATCTGGGATCACAGGATCTATAATGGTGACCTGGACCCTCGAGAATTTGCCACCTCCCCTTTTCAAACATCACCATGCACAGTGACAAACCCTCTATTAAATTGGACAATGTGAGCATCTCTCCAAGTTGGTTTTTAGCATAGCCTTTGAACATGATGAAGCAGAAGGCTACTCAGGTGGATGCAGGTCACCCAATTGAGTTCTTTAGCCCAAAGAATTAAGCCTCAAATGGGGGATATAGACACGAGTCTAGACCGGCTGATATAGACCAACCAAGGTCCAGCAAACCAAGAAAATGTATAACATTTCCCATAGAATCCATTGCTTGATAAAATCACAGTTCTCACTTCTCAGGCTGACAAGCATATGAACAGGGAACCACTGAAGAAGTTTCAGTCTTAATGTCAATTTCAAGTCATAGATAGATAAATTTGTCTCGCAAAGTTGGATGCTTCCGTTTGCAACTCAGCTTCAGCTACATGCCTCAACTAAACTCAATGGTCAATACTGCTACTTCCCACCGGAATCAAGCAAAATATTTGCCGAATGAACAAAGAAAAAGCAAAATTTACAACCACTGTCGCGAAAGAAATAACAATATTGACACTCGTCCAAGAGGATAAATAAGTATCATTTGACTAACAAATACAACCCCGTCAACAACAGCAACAGCAACCGGGGTCTGACCTACAGGATCTGAGCAGCTGTGTTCAACTTCTCTGCAAGGCTCAGTTGCGTCCTTGTAAGACTCGACAAATAGAGCAATAGCAGATGGTCCTAACAGGAACAGAACAAACAATACCAAGCAAAGCAAAAATGAGATACCACAAATAAGAGAGGATGATATGAGAGAATAATGATGTGAAGCTATTCAGTAAATACGGTAAAATCCAATTCCCAGAACAAAAAAAAAAAAGAGCACTCCCCCTTCGTAAGAAAAATAAAAAATAAAAAACCCATCTTTATCTTACCTGTAGACTATCATTTACAAGCTTATCAAAAGCTGCAGGTGATATTTTCGGTATGGAGTTTACAGTATCAGATATGAATCTTCCAATTTTATTGTCTGGAGCAACACGCCTCTCCTGAGAAAGAAAATCGTTACGGAATTACAAACACAAGCTGCAGCAAATGAAACCAAGCAGGGCACACAGTCACGTCTCTTACCACAACATTGTCAACGTATTTGTAGACGTCATCAATCAGTGCGAGAAGCCTCTCCATCGAAGCTTCCATTCCTTCCAAATCATTGGGTACTTTGTCTACCATTGTTGTCTTTAGGATATCAACTGCAACGATGCAAAATGTTTCAAGGAACATTCTACAAACTGATTTTGCATATTTTACATTAGAAAATTAGATAAATATCAGTCAGTCAAACCGATGTAGACTTCGGTATAACATGAATAAAGATATGATCCTCAGCCAATTTAAGTATACTCCCAATTCTCTCTACTATTAGCCAATGTAGGAACAAATAACAGGATAATACAAAATGAGTTTGGATACCTAACTCCTTTGGTTATGTTAGAAGTTTGCAGGCTTTTTCTATGCAGAAGCCAATGCACACAGAAAGAGCTTGAATTGCTTTCCACATAAAGTTAGAAGTAGGTCCCTTCTAACTTGTGTTCCTGTAGAGTTGCCAAAACTTGTGTATTGTTGAAGATTATGCCAAACCTTGATGATTGCTACTCAAACGATCAAACCTATAGTAGGGACTACAACAATGTAGCAGGTGGGTTGGTGATCTAGATCTACACACTACAGATCAAACAAATGCCAGGCAAGGAAATGGGTTCCAGTGAGAGGAGTTCTTTTATAGTCCAGTAACGGTGACTGTTTAACAAAATCCAAGACAATGTAGCAGGTGGGTTGGTGATCTAGATCTACACACTACAGATCAAACAAATGCCAGGCAAGGAAATGGGTTCCAGTGAGAGGACTTCTTTTATAGTCCAGTAACGGTGACTGTTTAACAAAATCCAAGACTTTTGCATGTATGCACCCACTCATGGGCTGATTACTAAGGGGATAAGTGGTAGTGCTGATGAAAAACAATAGTAGTGGAAAGTTGGATGTTACGAGGGAAGAATTGTGAAGAGGAAATAAAATGGTGGCTAAAAACAGCTAGTAAAGTACTCGTAATAAAAAGGCTAGTAAAGTAACTGGACTAACAGAAAATTTATGTAAACTTGCAATCCCAAACAAGCAGTAAATTTGTGTATATATGTATATATATGTGTGTGTGTATATAAACATATATTTTAGCAATAAATAATGTATAAACATGTTTTAGATATATTATATGTATTATTTTAAATTTAATTTATGTTTTTTAATTCAGTTTGTAATTTTTTTATTTATAAAAAATATTAAGAATTGCAATTTGAGGCAAAAAAAAGGGTTTTTTTCGTGAAAATGGCGGGGCAAGGCACCTAAGGATCCTTGGGACACATAGGTCTCAAAAAGTTATCCGAAATAAAAAAAAAAAAACACCCCAATCAGACATCAGAGTGCAAAGTTATGGCCTCCGAAAGTTTGCATGCATTGAGTGTGCAACCCGCAACCCGGTCACCAGGTCGAACGGGTCAGCGGTCAGACGGCTCTTGACCGTCTGGCGGGTCTTGACTGAACCAGACCCAGAATACTGGCCGGGTGATGGTTCAAATGGTTTGACCAACCAGGTCAACGGCGGCTTCAAAACATTGACTTAAACAACATCAAAGAATAGAGTACATTATTTATGCACAAACACACCAAAAAATAGATCAAAATGAGTTGGCTCAGTAAGCAAGTAGTAAAAGCAGGCATCGGGGTCAAAAGTACATACATCCAACTCGCTCAGCTTCAATCATCCGGAGATCCAGAGGAATTTCTTGAAATTGTGCAGCAATCTGCCGATCTCCAAGAGACAAGTTGACAGAAACAAAAGCTTTGATGGAAGCCTCCCCATTTCTGAATCCCGTATCTACAGTTAAATGAACTGGGTTTGCTACTTCTCTTGAATAGAAATCATGGATTAGTGCACTGCCCCCAGAGACTCCAAAGCCTGTTGAATACCTGTACACAATCACACATAAGAAAAACCACATTGTGTACAACTGCACCAATAAATATTATTGAGTTTTTGGCATGTGAAAATGGGTTTCAAAAAGTTAAAACACAGGCACATGATACAAATAAATGCACCTCCAAAGCTCTACAAATTTAACAAGGTAGCATCTTCAGAATTAATCGGTAGGAAAAAAATAGCAGTACTAGCTGAAAGCCCTTGTATGTCCAAACAGAAATATCAGGCTCAAAAAAATCTAGTATGATTTTATGCATACATACACGTGTAGACGGTAAGCTTTAAAAACTAAAAGTTAAAGAATGGTACAAAAACATTGCATGTGCTACTGCATACGTACACATGAATGAAAAATTTTCATTATTTTATGGTCCTCATTTCATCTGGCACCTGTTAGTGACATAATAGCCTAAAATGTGCATTTACACTTCTTTTGTCCATTAACAAAAAGTAGTGTAAAAGAAAAGGATAGTGTATCAGTGGATTACTCAGAGAAAGAATACAACATAAAAGTATAGCCCGTGTACAAATACATGCTATTTTGGATTCTATTCCCAGGATAGAACTATGACAAATGTTATCTATAGCTTATAGAGTATATACACGTTATCAAAATCAAGAGAGAGAGAGAAAAGAAAAGAAAAGGAGTAGTTATCTTAACTCCTTTGCAATCATGATCCACAAGAATAGCATGCCAATCACCTTTCTTAAGATTAGTTTAGAGTAGAGAGTTGATTTTTAAAAATATAGTCCTTTTTCTCCCCTATACTGTCAAGAAAATTGCAAAAAGGAGGCATCACTATAGTGTTCATACTTCTCCCCTTATGATCAGGCCTTTCCAGTGTAAACAAGAAAATAGTTCCAAATTTATGCTACCTGGATACAGAAAGGAAACAGCTGGATATGGTATCAGATATGAAATTTATACTAAAAATTTTAAGTATCCCAGACAGCACCCTTGTCAGGTATCCCAATATCATAGCTCCAAAGTTGAGAGGGGAACATTGTAGAGCTTTAAATATTTCCAAGAAATAACCCCAAAGGTAATTGCTGAATTTGCAATCTAGGAAGAAGTGGCTCCCTATATCTTAAGAGGTTAGAGAGGTTTATCCCCCACCCTGCATGCTGGTCAGATATCAAACATTTATCAGTTTCTCTAGAGGCTGTCTGCATGCTACACCAAAAAGACAACCTTACGTCAAACTTGGGAACCAAAAAAAAAAATCCAAGCTCAAGTTTCAGACTTATTTATTTATTAGAAGGGGTAAAGTATCAATTCATTAAAATGGAAAAATAAAAGACCAATGTAGAACACGAGGCTGTATAATGGGAGTGCCTGATTTAGCCTAGGGGGCTGGTATTTAAATTCAGCAACAGAAAAAGCAGCAAAACTTCACCCAATAATTGAAGTTACCTCTGAACCCTCAAATCCATGCAGTTTCTTAATGATTTGCTTCCTAGCAGCCATGAATTAGGACCTTTACCTATGTCCCATTGCGTACCCTGTACTTTATACCCATTATAATGAATTCAGAGAGGAAACTTTCAGTGCCTTTCAAAGGTGTACAACCATAAAATAAGTTCTTACTAAAAAAAGAGAAACATAAAATAAGTTAACTAGAACCACCATTTCTTATGCCACAGTTTACACTAATTACTTCTCTCTAAAGTGCTTCAGGTCCTTCATCAAACTAGCACCACCATTTACTTAGTGCCAATGTATTGACAGCTCTCAAATGTCCAATGATTTAAATCCATGTTTTGAGTAGTGACTTCAAAAAGGATTAGAATTTTCAGGAAAAAAAAAGTATATTTGAAAGTAGAGTTTTAGGTATCATGATTCTTAATTATGTTTTCCCTATTTTTCAGCATGACTTCATAATGGATCAGAATTTTCAGGAAGAGTATATTTAAAAGTAGAGTTTTAGGTATCATGATTCTTAATAATGTTTCCCCTATTATTATATTATCCCTTTCTTAATGCTAGTTTATCCAACCATGTAACTTATCTCTTAAATTTTCTCTATTATGGTCCAAAATAAGAGATCTCTCTTTTTTATTGGTAAGTTAGAGATCTCTACCATCCTCCACCCATTTTAAACCTTGTAAATGACATGACTTCAAATCCCCAAAGAAAAAAGTAAGCAAGCCTTTTTTTCAGTCAACAAGATGGCAAATAAATTCATCCTTCCAACCTTTTTTCTAAGAAATGAGAATCCCTTTCTAATTTCTCATTCTTTCAGCTAAACTAACAATGGCAGGGAAAAATCAAATTTTTTTTTGAAAAAAGAAAAAACAATTTAGACAGCATTTACATTAGACCAAGTATAAAGCTAGCAAGATCTGTATGCATGTAAAAGAACATTTTCATTTTCATGCAAGTGGTCTTTTCAATTTATACATATAACATAATAAACAAGTAGAAAAAAGTCACTAACAATAAGAGTAGAGAAATTACCATCCAACAATGACTTCCTTTGGATTCACCTTTTGGTGAGATGTCAACATGTTGTGATGGTAATCAATGTCCAATGCCACCTGTAATAGGGTCAAAATCCCAGGTGACAAGAAGATGAGACATACTATTAAAAAATATTTACCTATCGATAACAAAAAATCAAAAACTATATATTAATAGCACCAGTTATAAACAAAAAAAAAGAAAAAAATGCATAATCAACTTGATAATGATTGCAATGCATAAACAAAATTTTGAAAACAAGAGGGAGAATTGCAATGATAGGTATCAACAGTTCATTCATTGTTGGGATCACGTTAAAGATTTGTCAATATACCTCACCATAGATATTTTGGACCAAGTACATTTTCTGTATAGCTGAACCAATAGGCCTCTGCTGAGAGTCTGCGACAATTGCAGACTCCTCAGGCTCTACCATGTATAGATTTTCACTGTACATAACACTTGTGCTTGTTCTGATAGTTGGAAGTTTATTACAATTGATTACCCATTGTCAAAAGACAACAACAAGAAGAAAGAGTGCAGACACCCCAAGATCAAGAGTATCGTCCTGAAACCTAACGAACCCTTTCCCAAACTTTCATCTCATCTAAACCCAAACCAGTCGTACAAAAAATACGATTCCAGTCACAGAAGGATACTTAGAAACACCTAGAAAAAATAAGAAGAGGAGAGGTGAATGAAACAATTTAGCAAGTAAAAGGGGCAGACCTGATCAGAGGACTCGTTGTGAGGAACTGCATAGGAGTTGCGAATCTCAACTGTTCCGTCGGGAGAGATCGATCCAAGTAGAGTTCCAATGACTCGTTCTGCTTGATCTGGGCGTCTGACGTAGCAATCACAGATGTTGAATATCACCACCGGATGAACCTTCGCAGACAAGCTCGTCGATGATGGGAAAAATTGCAGTACGGTTGGTTCTCTCGATGCCATCGTTACTCCCTCGGTTTCTGATTGGAGCCAAGGGAGAGCTGCAACTGCCACACGAAAACGAGAGACGGAGAGACGGAAAAAGGGAGAGAGAGGAAGAGAGGGAAAAACACAGCAAGATGGTGCAAGAGTTTAGGGTTTGGGAACCGGGAATTGGGGGAAGTGGGTTTGTCTTTCCTGGGGCGCTCGGGATTCCTAGTGCTATAAACCCGGAACAGGCCGTCCGGTCCAACCGATTTCCGAATTGTTCGAATATGGTTATCTGATGATTTATGAACGTCGAATGGGTCAGGTAATCGGGTAAAACCGTGAAATCACGGCCCTTGATGTATTATCGTGAGTTTGTGACTCCACCTTCACTTCATCCGATTCATAGTGAAGCCACGTGGATATACAGTCTGCCGAAACGCCCTATGAAATAAAACACATAAATACGGAGATATTCTCGATGTAAGGCTGTAAAACTGTTGAAACCGACGTTGCACTGCCTGAAATCAATTGCCGAAACATGCGTAGAGATATGCTACTAACAAAAATGTTCCCAATACTATCCCAACGGACCACTGTAGTCGCACATTGGGAACATCTCACTTGTTCATGGGTATTCCCGATGTACTGTTGCAATGAATGATTGAAATGTTGTTGCTGCCATGTATTCGTAGCTGATCTGAACTCCCGAAATGGGATTGGGAAGAAGGCGAGATCGGCTTCAGTCAGAGCAAGGCCCCTTTGGTGTTCCAACAGCTTTTAGAGCCTTGCATTGGAAATATTTCCATGCTTTTGTGGTTTATTTCATGGAGAGATATTCTCAACGCAAGGATAAAATGGCTGTTTGGATGGACTTTGCTTTGATTGAATCTGGTCAGGCGAGGTCGGCTTCAGTCAGTGCAAAATTCGTTGGAATACTGTTTGAACAGCCTTGTATCGGGAACATCTCCATATTTCTATACTTTATTTCATGGGAAGATATTCCCAATACAAGGCTATGATGGTTGTTTGAACTGGCTTTGCAATACCTACTGTTGCTCTTTGTTAAATGTCAAGCTCAGAGGCCCATGTAAGCTTTTGGGTGCCCAAGCTAGCAATTTACCCTGCTTCGAATTCGAACATAGGCCATCGGGCCAGGCCCAATCCAAGCCCGCCAAAATTGCATCCCAACGCTTCAGTTCAGCTTTCATCCTCATTACTCCAGTTATTTTGAGATCAAATCAGCCCCCCACTAGATAGCCCCCCACAACGTCTTACAATACATCTCTATCGTGTATTGGAAACATCTCCCGATGATGACATCATCATTTTTCAATACACGACGAAAATGTGTTATGGGACGTTGTGGGGGCAGTCTTGTGGGAGACTGATTTGAACTCGGTTATTTCATCCACTAGAAGACTAAGTGATAAGCCATTCGGTTCAAACCGTTCTGTCACTTCGAAGTTCAAATGGCACCCAGCTCAACTAAATAGTAATATAACTAATAAGGTATTTGTGGTAAAGGTAATCGACCAAACATGCCATTTAGCCATTAAAAAGCTCACAACATAGTTAAGTATTAAAGAAAAAAAGCAATAAATCATTCAGTTCCCTCGTTTCAGCCGTTACCAACTTCAGATCTCCTGCCCACGTCTACCCACAACACACTACCCCCGTGAATTGGGAACATCTCCCCCTGAATAATACATAAATACTATATGTAGGAGGATGAGATATTCTCCATGTGTGACTGCAATGTTATGTGGGTAGACGTGAACAGAGTTTGTGTGGACAGGAAATCCAGATTCTTACAAATGACCTATAGTCTCAGTTAGACCTGTTCACCGGCTGGGCTTCAACTTAGCTTATGAACATTTTATACTACTTCAGGCTTAATCTTTGGGTCGGGCCCATTCAGATTTTTCTAAAAGTTCGGCCCTACCCGATCCATCAACAGGTCTAGTCTCAGTCCAAATTTGATTGGGCTTGGGTGTCAAATTTCCAAGTTTTCTTCAACGAATGTTAATCGTGGGCTTGTATTGGAAGTCCTAATTGTTTGGGCGTAAAATGAATCTCACAAAGTTGAGCCTGCAGTTACATGGGTTTGATCCCTTGCACTTCCATAATTGCAGGGATGTATGTCAATTACCATTTAGATATTGGTCATTAGCTTGTAATCTTGTTTAAGAGAAAGAAAAGTAAAACAATCTATGGTTATGAAAAGATTAAAAGAAGCAAAGCGATGTGAACTGATTAGTTGAATGCTTTAACTGTGTATTAGGAATTCAAATGAGCCCCCACAACACATTCCCTCTGTGTATTGAGAATATCTTCCAATGATGATATCATTATTTTTGGTATTACCATCGGGAGATGTTTTTCATACACGACAGAGATGTATTGTGGGACATTATGGGGGGCAATCTTGTCGGGGGCTGATTTGATCTCGTGTATTAGGCTGTGGAACCAATAAAAGTGTCCCATGGGATGAAAAATATATGGAGCCCACACTGAAAGATTGAATGTTTAATGGACCCTATGTATTCTATAACTGGTGTGGAGTAGCATGAAACAACGTAAGGGTATCAATGGACCAGATTCGGACTGGACCTTGTCCAATTCAAATTCCATTTGGACAGATTGGACGATCGAATAAAACATATGGGGATGGACCAATCCAGAATCAAATGTCCAATGTGTATTTGAGATTAGAGTGGATATAATGACTCTGGATCTCCTGCCCATGAGGACTCTGCCCACATCTACCCACAACACACTACCCCCCTGGTGAATTGGGAACATCTCTCCCTGCATAATACTATGCAGAGGTTGAGATATTCTCCCTATATGACTGCAATAAATGTGGGTAGAGTTTGGGTGGGCAAAAGATCCAGACTCGGATATAACTCATATGCCCAATGGTCTGTCCAAATCCCATTTGTTCATGCATAATTGAACCTTACTTTTCCTGGATTCTCCCCCCTCCGATTTTGTCTCCATCTCTCTCTCAATACCAACTTCATTACTTCATTTAATTAAACATAAAGTTAATAAATAGAGAACATTCAAATGTGAGACTAAACCCATCCACTTGATTAAGCTTGTAAACGGTATTTGAAAATTTGAATTTAAATTCAAGATTCAGTATAATATAAATATATAATCTGATCGAATTTGGATATGTATCGATTCAATCCGATATATATTTGAACTGATTATATATATAGAGAGAGAGTAATTTATTTAAATAAAGGGGCTAAAAAGGTAAAAAGGAAAGGCCGATTATGACTCTCACTTCACCCCTTTCACTCTTAGATAGGAAAGTGGATGAAAGCAAAGAACATTCAAATTGGAGTGATTTAAAATCAGAGTTGAGCTATCAACTATAGGTTGGAAATTCGAGTCATGCATGATTCGAGTTGATGCATCATGCATGTTGAGATGCAATGCAGTCTTGGTGTCAGGTGTAAGCCTGTAATCGGTTAAATTCGAATCAAATCGAATATTCAACCTAATAACTGAAGTCAAATTCGAATATGAGTTTTTGATATTTGTCAGATATTGAATCAAATTTGAATATGATGAATCATAAATGGTTTCAAATTTGAATCTAGCTTGATTCTATTTGAATTCGATCTGATTACAGGCCTACATCTGACATTAGGACTGCATTGCATCTCAACAAGCATGATGCATCAACTCGAATTTCCAACCTACAGTCGACAACTCAAAACTGATTTTGAATCACTCTAATTTAAACGTTCTTTGTTTTCATCTGCTTTCCTCTCTCTCTCTCCTAGTGTCAATTGGATTGGATTTTGTTCATTCCAATTCAATCCAATATGAATCATTTTGGACCATTTTGGATTGGTTCAATTCAATATTGACTGTTCAATTTGTTCAAATTGATTTTAGTTTAGATCAGTTCTGACCCAAACTTAGTTCATTGACACATGTATTCTTTTCTTTTATCAATGGACTGGATATTGGTTCAAACTGGCCCAATTCAAAATAAATCCATTACAGGTGGGCTGGGTCCAACCCAATCCAATAAATACTTTGGACCATTAAGTTTGGAATGGTCCAATTCAATATACCATATTGGTTTGTCAAATTTATCCAAATTGATTTTGATTTCGATAGGCAAACCCAAAACCGATCCATTGGCACCCCTATTGTCAGTGGTTTTTATTTTATTTTATTGTATTTTTAGTTTTGGATTGTATGTTATGGTATTTTTATAAAGTTTCTACTATATTTCTATAGTATTTTAATAGATGTTTTATGTTTTATTTAATTTGGATTGGATTGGACCCCATCTGGTCCATTTGTATTTTAATCGGATCAGTTTGGACTTGGTTCGTATGGACTTGGACTGATTGGATCCAATCCATTTGTAAATGGACCCATGTTGGACCAAATTCAATCCAATTGACACCCCTAAGTGAATACACTAGTGAGCCACATATACCTACACCACATGTGGGTCTTGTGTCAACGTGTTCACTTGTGATTGGTCAATATACAAATCTATGTTCAAAGTAGATCATGACACCAATAAAATATGGATACAATACTTTTGTTTTTAAACTAAAAAAAAAACATATAATTAACAGCTTTTTTGGTTAGATTGCTAGTATATCCATATTTTATTGGAGTTCGGATATATGCCTCACATCATCCTCACAGTTAGACCTGTTCATGGGCCGGGCACGGGTTTGGATTTTGCCAAATTTTGAATGGGGCCCAGCCTGAAGCCTGAGTTCGACACAAACCCGCCCTGTGAACAGGTCTACTCACAGTGCATTGTAACCGTGTGTTGGGAACATCTTCTCATGAATGATAACATTATGTATGGGAGATGTTTTCAAGGATGGCTGCGATGTGCTGTGAGGTTGGTGTGAGGCACGCTCTACGAGGAGCAAATTCGATCTCATTTTATTGGATCTTGCAAGAAAATGCCGCAACTATGATTGCTGTAAATGTGAAATCTCTCTCTAAAATTCTAGTCTGATTTGTAGGGCTGTCAACGATCAGGTCTAGGTTGGGATAGAGTATAATTAATTGGAATGGACTTCACAAAAAATGAAAAAATATAAAGGAACTGGAACCAAACCACACAGGGTCTGTAATTTTAGACCTAAAATCAAATCAATCAGTTCTCAAGACAATTGAATCTGACCCGATGGCCCCAATCACAACAAACCTGTTAAATATATGGCTTGGGTTGGGTCTGAATCAGTTTGGGGCCGAGTAGAACCAGTTTTGAACCAATAATAATCGGTACGGATCCTTAAATCAGAACTGGCCTCAGGTCCACGGGGCCAGACCCAGCCCACTCTCTTAGTGACAAGGTGCACAATGGCACACAACATAGATTCCGCAATTTAAATCCTCACCTTCTCAGTATGACAGATAGCTTGCCCTTGTGACCAATTCGATTTCAAATGAATCGACAAATGTAAATTTGTGGAGGTATAGCTTGTAATACATTTATGCTCCAAAACAATCATGAAGTCTAAGTTTTGTGCAGACCAAAACTAACAAACCTGAACTAAAAAGAACAGACTTATTGAAATTATATATTTCAAAGATTCAAACCCATGAAATGATTAGACGTTTCTTGGGATCATGTTACCGGTATATTGATATGGATCCCATATGGAGACAAATTTCATTTAAAGGGGTGTTCTTTTCTTTTGGATTTTGAAAAAGAGGAAAATTGGTTAATAGGATTTTGATTTTTATTGACCAAGAATTTTATATTCGTTTTTCAGATTTATGTGGGGATCAGGAAAAATTTATTTTCATGGGCTATCTTCTAGGTGCATAAATAACTTTCCCACATAGGGAGAAAGTTACAATACAATACTTGAATGAAACAAGAATGTCCATTTTAATAATAAATTTTTATGGCTAAAATAGTCATTACCTTATTTACTTGGAAAATAAAAAAACATAAATATACACTAAACTGTATAAGTATTTTCTAGATAATTACATTTACCTGAATAAATAACTTACTGAAAAACGAACGAGACCTAAAATTTCATCTAAAATTTGTGTTCAAAGCATATTCTCTCTCTTGTTAAGCGGTGGTGCTCGAGGGATGAAGGAAGACGTCTTCCCTCCTTCGCGAAGATGTCGGCATCATATATCCTTTCTAAAAAGTTTAGGGTTTTCTCGCCTTGCATCAAATGAATAATAAATAAAAAAAAATAAAAAGAAAACTCCACTCATGTCATATGGGTATGTGTCATACCTTCATTATTTATAAATTATAAATTTTGGTATGACTTCCGGTGACACGTAACAAGATAATCTCCAATTCTCCATCAACAATATTAATATTATTTAAAAAAATCAACAAATATTAAATTATTAATATATAATTGTCAAAGTTGTGACAAATTTTGCTTTTTAGATTTTGATTCTGCCCCCGTTCACATCAGCTTCTAACCTCCTCACATCCTAATTTCTTTAACAAAATTCCTTCGTTGTTATTCTTTGATTTAATGGGGGAATCTCATTAAGTGCAAAGATGGCTCACCTTCTCAAATCTTTGGTTCATAGTTCCATGTTTTTTAAAGAAAAGCATTCATTACTAATAGAAAAGATTTGTGTAGAACTAGAGGCTGTACATAGGGGATTAAAGTGGATACAGATTAGCCATTAGTTATCATGGACTGCACACATCTTGAGCTGCTTGTTCCTCATTTTTCGTCAATCTTCTGGGCTTGGGCTTTTGCAATCTTTATGAGGATATGCTTTCCATTAATGAGGAATTAGAAATATTCAGCAGAGATTGAACTGGGTCATAATTTCATACAGTGGGATATGCAAGGTGTATAAAAATTCGAAATGCAAAGGACAAAGATATATAACAGAGGGTCCACGGAGCATGAAAAAGGGAGACAAATCCTTAAATTCTTCTTTTTCTTCTTCTATTATTATTATTATTATTATTATTATTATTAAATGTTATTTTGACCTGCAACCATCTATTTTGGATTACTCCACCGTTCTGGTGGTTAAAAAAATACTGCTTTGAGTTATACTCTTAAGGCTGCATATGGTTGAATGTAAAAAAAAAAAAAAAAAAAAAAATTGTAAATAGGGTTGCAAGTCGGATTGCCCGACTTAAACGTCGATCTTGGATTAGGAATTGGGTCCGTTAAAAATTTAACAAATTCCCAACCCAATCTGACCCAAGTTGCACAGCTAAGGGTCCTTGTTGTAAAACGATTATAGTAGGAAAAATGTATTTTTCTAGTAGGGCTGTAAACAGGTTGGATTCATATCGAATCTACTTAAATTTGAACCAATCTTATTGATATTAGAACTCAAATTGGATTTTATCTTATCACGTTTCGATTGAACTTGGACCTGGATTTGGATATTATATATGCCATATTAACAAAATAAACTGAAAAAACAAAAATATTTATTAATTTTATTAATAAAGTAAGTCAGAAAATGACTTAGATGTTATATGTTATTAATAAAAATAATTTCTAATACCCGAACTTATGGCCATTAATGAAAATATGATATTTAAACCAGATTTATCAATAAATATATGTTAATTTTATGTAGATATATAGATGTACATATTAATATTATAGAACTCGGATCTTCATTGGATTAAATTTGGGATGGATTCAGATAAAATCCAATTATTAATGGATCTGACTGTTTAGATCCAAATCTGATATAATAATCAAAATTTTGAATTGGAATAAATAAGACAACAGGGTAATGAATCGGCAGCCCTATTTTTTAGGTTATGTTTGGGAATGATGCAAATGGAGTGCAAATCCCGGTTCAGGGTAAATTTACACCCTGGTTCACTTTTGCCTGTGTTTGGCAACATTATATTTATACATTGATAAATGACAGATCAATGCATATTTATATTGATAATAAGATGTAAAAGTACATAAATAAAAAAAATAAGTAAATTTGCATTCAAATAGGCTTTTGATAAAAAAAAAATGATATGCTTTATTGAAATTCATGTTTGCATCCATTATAACTAAAAGTATGTTTGGTAAGAAGGTATATTTGTCAGTACAAAACTAACCCAATTTTGCAATTTATATGAACCGTTTTACACTCTACAATGCTTCCTTGGGAGTAAAATATTGAGGAAAACAAAATATCTACAATTATAGTAATAGCTATAATTAATTGCCTCTTTTACAAGTTAAGTCATCTTATCTACAGTCTTGGAAAGGAGCCCAATAGGATAGGATAGCTGTCTCCATAAATCACAAGATTTAATGAAATCCTATTCCACAAAAAAAACCCTCAAAATCTCTTGTTCAACCCATGATTTCCTTAAGCAAAATAAAATAAAATAAAACCCATGACTCCACTTTCTAGATTTATTTCAAAGCTGCAATCAAACATTAAAAAAATTGATAAAAATGATATTTTATAAATAATTTCCCTTAATTTTTTTTTTGCAAGCAAAAATATTTATTGTGGATCCAAAACAGCCTGAATAGTTGTTCATTTAACCCTTTTACCTGTCTAGATGTGCACTCTTAAAGGGAGCTTATCATATTGTCATTCATATCTAAGTGTATGTTGGCCAGATTCAACTATCATCCCTTATCCATCAGGGCATCTATCTAGTCTCATTAAATGTTGGTTGAAAGAAAACCTAGGCTTCATTGACAATTAAGTTTAGTTTGGAAGGAGTACAAATACAAATGTGTACAATGCAAATACATATAAAATAATACAAAATACAAGGTTTTGCACTCTACGAATTTGCATTTGTACTCCTTCCAAACTGAGCCTTAGAGTCTAAATGCTTGCCTTGACTGCTAAAAGATGATGACAGC
Organism: Nelumbo nucifera; assembly: GCF_000365185.1. Next base: position 1,049,183 of record NW_010729171.1, read on the forward strand.
CTAAAAGAAGAAAAGATCTGATTAAGTGGACTCTCTCTCTCTCTTCAAGATCAAGTTAAAATCTCAAACAACATGACAATAAGCAATGTATATGGGTGTCAAGGAATTAGGTCTTGGACTTCGGGCTAGTTCTATACATACCAAGATCCAAACCCAAACCCTATTATATGCAGCCATTTTGGGCTTTGACTGGTTTGGGCCCCCGGGTATGGCATAGGTGGTTCCTTATCTGGACCCACCAAATGATAAGGGCTAATCAGGCATGTGAGAAGAGAAATTCCTTCTCTTCATATATTTGCAGGCATACAATCAACATGTTAAAAGAAAAAAAAAGAGAAATTCCTTCTCTTCATAAATCTCTCTTCCCCTTAAACAATTGTATTTGAGAGAGAAAAAAAAAGAATTTAAATTTTAAGGGCTAGTCAACGAGGATTTGATTTACAAGAATGGTAAGACTTTGACTGATATTGGAATTTTATTCATCGAGAGGCCTCGCATGATTAACCACAGGATGGATGATGATTTGGGCACATCCCAAATTTGATAAATTGGACCCTTGCCAGTTAGCACTGTTGATGTGGAAAAGAAACAGAGAAATATGCTCAAATGACTACTATTTACATTAAATAAGTTAATTGAGTCCGGATCTCTTGCCCACGAAAATCTTATAAATGTGCTCAAATGACTACTATTTACATTAAATGAATTAATTGAATTCGGATCTCCTGTCCACGAAAATCTTATCCATGTCTATTACAGTTACATAGAAAATATTTCATCATCGGAGATATTCCCAATTCACGGGGATAATGCATTGTGAGTAGGCGTGGGCTGGATTCTCGTAGACAGGAGATCCATTATTGAATTAATGAACGTATGTGGACTGTTTGACTTATAAATTACAAGGCCCACACTATTGTTTGACTTCTAAATTACAAGGCCCACATTCAAGGAAGGCCCATCAAAAAGTCCACATCAACTCATTTAAGGAGTGGGCCCAACTTGTCTCAATGTTAAATGGGCTAGGTACGGCATTACAGGTTTACAGCTTATATTTTGTTGTCCATTAGTCTAAGTATAAATTGGCTAGGTGGATTGCGGCATTATTTGTCGTCGATTTATTAATGCATGAGCATCCATCAATCTCTTTCACCCACCCAAGCTTTAGCAGATTTTGGAATCCTGCCGAAGGAAACTATCAATGGATTTTGTCTACATACATTCCCCCAACAGCTCAAAAGAAGCTGAAAATAAAAATCTGATTGGTGGGATTAAATTTAGAGAATGGGTTGGTCTGAACTCGTAGCTTCTGCAAGTGCATCAGACGCTACACATCAGGAATATTTATGGGGCCCAATGTGCTGTTAATATTATTTTAACCCATTTGGACCCATGCAAATGCAAACATGCAATGTTCAGATGGTAAAATAAGAAAATTTTCATTTTTACTCTGAAACCAGGCCCATTTCAATCCAAATCAATAAGTGGTGCGAATAATTTACCGGCTCCAATTGGAAAACCCTAAATGAAACCAAAATTCATTAAATTTTATCATTTCCTTCATTTTCCTATTTTTTCTTTCAAATCATACACAATTTAAAAGTTGAAGGAACTAGGAATAACACTCAGAGTGAAGATTTATTTTGGGACCTCTTTTGTTTTTCAATAATTTATTTATCTAGTTAATTATATTTATTCGGACAAGTATTTTTTGAAAAATACTTATTCAGATAATTCGGATAAGTGCACTTACTAGTGTTCTTTAATTTCCTAACAAAATTATATAATGACCATTTTATCCATAAAATAGTGACAATGTTGTTCCTTCATACTCTTTAACAATTTTTTCGTGTGAACAAGAAAGTTATTTACCCAAGTGGAGGGTATTACCTACCAAGGTAAATAAGTGGCTTGGGAGTCGTTCATTTTTGTGGGACCTATAATACTGAAACATGATTGTGGGATTCTTTCTTTTCCATAGGACCCACCAATTTACCTGCCCCTTTTACTGGAAAACAAACACCCTCTTAAGGTAAGTTACATATATGTACCCTGCATTTCAGGGGGCGGTGACACTTAGGCCTTGTTCACTTTTTGGTAAATTACTTATCCGGATAAGTCTTTTCTGGGAAACACTTATCTGGGTAAGTGCATTTACCCATGTTCTTTTATTTCCCATGCAAACAAGACAATGACCATTTTAACCATAATAATCCATTATTACAAGGGCACTTTTGTCCCATTCAAGTGTTGGCAACTTTCCCCCAAGGTGGGAAAGTTATTTACTCACCTAGGAGATGGGTATCAGGAAAATAAACTTTTCCCGGTTCCCACATAAATCTGAAAAAAGAAACATAGGATTTTTGGTCAATGGAAATCAAAATCCCATTCACCAACTTTCCCCCTTCTCAAAATCCAAAAAAAAGGCCCCCTTATAGTAAATTACTTATAGGTACCCACCAATTTACATGCCCCCTTTTAATAGAAAATAAACGTCCTCTTAGGGTAAATTCTATAGAGGTAATCTGCACATTGGGGGCGGTGGCACAGGGTAAATTACATATAAGTACCCACCAATTTACATGCCCCCTTTTCAAAATATACACTTAAGTCTAATTTCATCAGTTATCTTGCACTAAACATTTTAAAATCCCAAAATTTTCCTTCATTTTCTCATTTTCATTCTCAGATTTGAATGAACTATTTGTTGAAGCAACACAATGGTATATCCGTCTATGCATCAATCTTCATTTACTTTCTTAGTGTTGAACAAATTGGGTATAATGGTTGTGTAGTTCTGCCCCCTTTTTTTCTAGAAATAAACAATGAACTCATGTCTCTCTCTTTCACTATATCTCTATTTCTATAAAGAGTAGTGAGAGAAATAGGGGAGCTTGCCCGGTAGAAACACTCCGATGCTTGAGTTAAAACTCGGTAAAAAGCTTAGAGAGTAATGACGAGCTAAGAGTGGAGATGCGCACTACTCGGTTACAAAAAATTCAATTACCTTTTTCCTTGGGGGTTGGAGCCCTTATATATTAATGCGCTGCCAAATCGGGTGTAACCACCTCTGATTCTCTGCTACAGCTGCTATTCGTCAGGCTGATTTGATTGGTTCAGGTATCCATCGCAGGGTACGGTCCTGTCACTTGAGAGACGTTATGCAGAGCTGGCGTGCACGATGCCGCCTAACGTGAGACGTGGGCACAGTCCTTTAGACTGGCAGGTGCTGCGCCGCCCAGACAAGAGACATGGGAGCAGACTGACAAGCACGGTTCTATCGGATAAGAAGTTTCCCGAAGACTCCGGGTTACTCAATAGTGAGCTCCAATAGCGAGCTGCCTTGCAGTGAGCCATTCTGTAGCGGGCTATAGCGAACTGTCTTGTGGCGAGCTGTTCTGCTGGGGTTTCAGCGAGCTCATTAAGCCGAGTTGTGGCGAGCTGTTCTGCTGGGGTTTCCCTCCCTTTTCTTTTCTCTCTCCCCCTTACTTCGGCTTTCTATTGGCAGCTGAACTCCGCCATCCACGCCATGGCCTATCAGACTGCTATTCACTCCCAAGACGTTGTCAATAAGAGGTTGAACGTGTGGAGCCTCCAACGCGAGCTCGACCAGGCCCGGGATGTATTTCTCCAGGCTTAGAAGGGGAACGAGGCCCAGGAGCTGCTCGTTAGGGACCAGGAAGCACGGATCTCCCGACTGTCTGAGGAGAGCGCCTGTTACAGGGAGGAGTCTTCGAGGGTGGCGGCGGAGAGGGAGCTTCTTCGTCAGCAGGTCCAGAGCTTGGAGTCCACGCTCCATGAGCGGACCCGAAACTTCGATGCCGTGGTGGAGGCAGAGCGGGCTAAGGCGGTGGAGGACTTTAAAGAGTCCCAACAGTTCCACGACCTCCAAGTCGAATACGGCTCGAAGTCCTACCGCTCGGGGTTCAAGCTTTGCCGGTGGCTGGTCTAGAAGAAGTTCTCCGACCTTAACCTTGAGGGCGTAACAACGAGAGACCTGGCCCTAGAGACGGCGGGCACTGCGGATGAGGAGGAGCCTGACTCCCTGGAGGAGAGTGACGAGGATGCAGAGGAGGTGGGGCCTTGAGGCTGGTTGCTCTCTTTTTTTCTTCTTCTAAAAAATGACTTTTGAACGGTTGCTCCCGGGCGGCTGAGCCCGGTTCTCTTTCTTTTCTTTCTGCTTTACTGATGTACTCCCCTGGGTTGTTAGGCCCAATTTCGTTTTTAGAACTAGTAATGAAATGTTCCTTTTTTCTGCTAAGTGTTATGCGATTCTCTCTTTTTCCGAAGTGACAATTTCACCCAAACTGCTAGAGCTAAGCACCCGGAGTGGGGTTTCTCGACTATCGTCATCCCGAGCTATCTCCCCGTACTTAGTAGGGGTGGTTTTATAATGTACACCGAGGTGATCGGCACAGTGAGCATATGCCCAACCTATATGCACTTGGGTTACTTAAGTTGAAGTTGGTTGTCCATAGAGGGTCCAACTTGTATATCGAGGTGGGCTATGCATCATAGGATTCACACCCGAGCTGCCTGTGCCTTTGGTATTAATACTTAGCCTATGCCGATGAAGTGGTTAGGTCTTATACGGTGCCGAGGTCTTCGTTAGCTCGGCGTTTTAGCCCTTAGGCTGGGGGAGTGACTTATGGTCCACTCTCCTAGAGTTCACCCATGCCATAGACGTGACTGAGTCTTATAGTGTCGATGTCTTTGTTAGATCGGCGTATTGGCCCTTAGGCTATGGGAGCGACTACAGTCCACTCGGCTCGATGATTACAGGTAATATTGCCTTAAGTTGACAATATTCCATGCCCGAGGTACTTGTTTCCCTTCTAGGGTTTCGAGCTCATACATTCCTTCCCCGAGAATCCACTTTACTTGGTAGGGTCCTTCCCAATTTGGCCCAAGCTTACCAACACCGGGCTCATGCACCATAACTTTATGAAGGACCAGGTCTCCGACGCGGAGGTTCTGCTTCTTGACCCTAGCGTTATGGTACCGAGCTACTCTCTACTAGTAGGCTGCGGTCCTAATGTATGCGAGGTCTTGTACCTCGTCGAGTAGGTTGAGGTTGGTGCATAGCTCATCTTCATTTTCCATGTCACCATACATTTCTAGACGTAATGTGGGAACTTTGATCTCGACTAGGATTACTGCTTTAGTGCCATAAGTGAGGTTGAAGGGAGTCTCGCCTATTGCGGTCTTTACCGTGGTCCGATAAGCCCATAGTACACTGGGTAGCTCGTCTACCCATTGCCCCTTGGCTCGATCAAGGCGTGCTTTCAGTCCACGGATAATGGCTCTGTTCGTGACCTCCGCTTGACCATTTGCTTGAGGGTGTGCTACCGAGGTGAAATTTTGTTGAATCCCCATATCTTTGCACCAGTTCTGGAATTTAATATCCTCGAACTGCTTACCGTTGTTAGAGATTAGTACTCGGGGTAGTCCAAAACGGCACACTATACTCTTCCAGAAGAAGTTTTGCACATTCCGCGTTGTGATCGTCGTGAGAGGTTCGGCTTCTACCCACTTGGTAAAATAATCAACTGCCACCACTAAGAACCTCCTCTGCCTTGTCGCTGGCGGGAATGGTCTGAGTATATCGATCCCCCACTGTGCGAAAGGCCACAGGCTGGTGAGATACTTCAGGTCGGCGGCAAGCTGGTGGTGGATGTTGGCGTGCTTCTGACACTTGTCACATCTTCTGACGAGCTCGATCGCATCTGCCTTCATTGTTGGCCAATAGTATCCCTGTCGTAGCTTTTTCTGGGCAAAAGCCCTACCCCCCAAGTGTCCACCGCATAGGCCCTCATGAGTGTCGCGGAGCACGAGCTCGGCTTTGGAAGGAAGCAAGCAACGCAGATAGGGGAGCATGTAAGATCTTCGGAACAACCATTCGTCTATTATGGCGTATTTGGTCGCCTGACGTTCCACCCTTCTGGCGAAATTGCGATCTGCAGGGAGGGTCCCGTGTAGCAGGAAGCTTGCGAGCAGATCAATCCAGCTTGGCTCTGCTTGAACGACAGGACCGACCTCCTCTGCCCCCCGAGAATGCTAGGCCGATGCAAGTTCTCTATGTACACGATTCTCATGGTATTATCACTAGTGCTGGCTAACCGGGACAAGGCGTCAACCTCAGCGTTCTCTGATCTCGGGATTTGCTTGATGAAGTGTGACTGGAAGTTGAGCAGAGCCTCTCTTACTTTGGCTAAGTAGGCGATCATGGTTGGCTCACGGGCTTCATATTCACCTGTAACTTGGTTGACCATGAGCTGAGAATCACTGTAGACGACGACGTGTTTGGCTTTCACTTCATTTGCTAAAGCCAGCCCGGCTAGAAACGCCTCGTACTCCACTTCATTGTTGGATGCCGTGAACTCAAAGCGTAACGCATACTCCAGTTTCACCCCGCTTGGCCCATACAGAACGATTCCAGCTCCGCTGCCCTACTGGTTGGACGAGCCATCCACGTAAAGGATCCAAGGCTCCTCATTCCAGCTCGGGTTCGATCTAACTAGGAGAGAAGCCACACTAGTTGCTACCCCACGGTGCTCGACCTCAACCGGCCTGGGAACCTCGGACCGATCCGACCTGGGGGCCTCAGGCTCGACCAGCCTGGGGACTTCAGTGCTAAAAGTGCATTCCGCGACAAAGTCAGCTAAGGCTTGAGCCTTAATAGCAGTTCGCGGCTTGTACTGGTCATCTTACCAGAGACCTCGGGCTTGAGCAAGACTTGCCTCAGAGGCTTGTTGGTGAGGACGACGACGGTATGAGCTTGGAAGTACGAATGGAGCTTCCGTGCTACAATGACTAGCGCATACGTCCACTTTTCAATCTTTGGATATCTCGTCTCTGCTCCCTGCAACATTTTGCTAACAAAGTAGATAGGTCATTGGACCCTATCTACCTCTCTTATCAGTACCGAGCTGACCACCTCGTCACTTGCAGAGAGGTACAACTCCAAAACATCACCCTCCTCGGGTCAGGTTAAGACCGGGATACTGGCGAGGTACTTTTTGAGCTCGTCGAACGCGAGTTGGCATTCCTTGGCCCATTCAAAGCCTTTGCTTTTAATCGCCTTAAAGAAAGGCAGACAGCGATCTGCCAACTTGGACATGAAGCGGCTCAAGGCGGCTATTCGGCCATTCAGCCTCTGAACCTCCTTCAATTTCCGGGGTGGTCTCATATCTAGGATAGCCTTTATTTTATCCGGGTTGGCCTCAATGCCACACTGGTTGACGATGTACCCTAGGAATTTACCCAAGGTGACACCGAAGATACACTTGTTTGGATTTAGTTTTATATTAAATTTGCGCAAAACCTCAAAAAGAGAATGCAAGTCTTGTATTAAATCATTTGAAAACTGAGTCTTGACGACCATGTCGTCTACATAACATTCTACTTTTCTGCCAATTAATGGCTCAAATAATTTATTTACAAGTCTTTGAAAGGTAGCCCCGACATTTTTTAATCCAAAGGGCATGACCTTGTAACAGTAAAAGCCTAGCTCGGTTATGAAGGCTGTTTTTTCCTCATCGGCAGGGTCCATTCTGATCTAGTTGTAGCCCGAATAGGCGTCCAAGAAGCTCAGCCACTCATGCCCTGAGGTCGCGTCCACAAAACTGTCAATCCTGGGGAGTGGGAAGCAGTCCTTCGGGCAGGCCCGGTTCAGGTCGGTATAATCGACGCACATGCACCATTTACCGTTAGCCTTTTTTACTAGAACAGGGTTGGCCACCCAACTCGGGTAATGGACTTCCCTGATAAAGTCGGCCGCGAGGAGCTTCCCTACCTCCTCGTCAACTACCCTCCAGCGCTCCGGGGCTAAGTTGTGTTTCTTCTGTCTAACGGGCCTAACTATAGGATCAGTATTTAGCCTGTGAGTAATGATGCTTGGGTCTATGCCGGGCATCTCTGTTGTGGACCATGCAAAAATATCTAAATTTTCAAGTAAAAAACTTACCAGTTGGGATCGCAAAGGCTCCTCGATTGAAGCGCCGATTTGGAGTGTCCGAGCTGGGTCCTCTGTCGAAGTTGGGACGGAGACAATCTCTTCTGTAGGTGCAGCTCGCACTTCGCATTGCTCCGTAAGTTGCTCCAGCTCGAGGTCGACGACCACTTTGGTTTTCCTTTTGAGGGCGGCGACGTAGCATTTGCGAGACCCGAGTTGATCGCCTCGCGTTACCCCAACTCTGAAGTCCGTGGGGAACTTCATCGCCCAATAATAGGTGGAGACCACCACACGAAGAGCATGGGTGATGGGCCGACCTATTATGGCGTTGTACGGGGAGGGAGTTGTGACCACCAAGAAGTCGTGGTTGAGCCGCACTATGTTAGGCCAGGTGCTGACTTCCACAGGTACTGTGATTCTCCCCAGGGGCCTGACTTCCTCTCTGCTGAAGCCTACCAAGGGAGTACTTGCGGGCTTGAGATCGCTCTCTTGGAGCTAAAGCTCGTCGAATGCTGCCTTGAAAATAATGTCTGCCGAGCTGCCGAGCTGCCGAAATTGACGAGGATACGCTTGACTTCGAAGTCATTGATCCTTATCTTTACGATGAGCGTGTCATCGTGGGGGTAGTGGACCCCGTGTGCGTCATCCTCGGTGAAGAAGATCAGGTCTTCTATCCTTGGCCGCTTCGGGGGGTTCTGCTCCTCCCTTCCGACCTCCCGAGCTAATGTCCAAGCTGCAGTTGAGGTGCAGCCCGCGACGATCGAACCTCCGACGATCACGTGTATGGTGCCCCGAACTAGTCTCTATTCGGGGGGCTGCCTCTGTGGCTGCTCTGCTTTCCTGCTGCTGGATTCTGGAGTATCTCTACCATGCTCCCCCTGCCGACCTGCTTTATTATTATTCTGTACAAAATTTCTTATGTATCCACGACGAATGATCTCCTTTATCTCATCACAGAGGTTTTTACAACTCTCGGTACTATGACCGTGATCTTTATGGAAGCTACAATACAAACTCTTATTCCTTACATTAGGGTCCCCTCTCAGCCAGGGTGGCCACTTCACGTACGAGGCGTCCTTGATCGCCATAAGGATCTCGGCCCGCTCTGCATTCAGGGGCGTGTAGTCTGTTCTCTCTGCTGGTGGAGCTCGGAAAGGCTGACCTGGCCTTGCCCCCCGAGCTAGGTCTTTCTTCTTCTTACTGTCCCCGTGGGTTGAGGACTCAGCTTCTATTTTCCTTTTCTCAGGCACGCTCTCATTCTTCTGGCTGATCTCCTCCTCCGTCCCTATGAACTGGTCCGCGAGCTTGAGAAACTCGGTTATAGTCTTGGGCTGATTGACCACCACGTGCCACTTAAATTCTTTGTGCGTGATGCCTCTCTTGGCCGCTGTAAGCCGAACTGCGGGGTCCAGGTCGGGTATCTATAAACAAGCATCATTGAACCGCTTGATGTAACTTCGGATAGATTCTCCCGCCCTTTGGACTATGCTAAGGAGGCTCTCCTGGGTTCTCGGGCATCGCTTGCTAGTGACGAAGTGAGAAGTGAAAACTTGCATGAATTGCGCCCAGTTTCTTATTGATCTGGGTGTGAGGTTCTTGTACCATGTGCGGATCACTCCTTTGAAAGTGGTGGAGAAAGCCATGCACATGCAGGACTCACTGACCCTTGCTAAGTCCATCTGCGACTGAAAGACGTCTACGTGATCATTTGGGTCGAACGATCCGTCATATTTATCTAGGGGAGGTAGTTTGAAGTCCTTGGGCATTGGGACGGCCAAGAGTTCAGGAGACAGGGGGGATGGTATAGAGAGGAGCAGAGTGGCTTTAATTTCACCCGAGCTTACCTCTTCCTTACCCTTGAGCTCGGGCAGGTTATGCATTGCAGTTCGGCGAGCTCGGTGACATTTCCGCTGCTTTTTTGCGGTCTCCGCATTAGTGATGTTGGCCTCGGTATTGTCGGGCACAGTTTTCGTAGGGAGGGGGATGGACTGCTGGTGATGGTTGCAGATAGAGGGATCTTGCCTGGAGTCTGCAGCCAAGACCTCAAACCGGTTCTTCACAAGCGGGGCCACGAACTCGAAAAGCTGAGGCGATGTGGGCCTGGTAGGCTGGGACCCTCCCGACCTGACTGCGCGCGGCGAGGCAGGGGTGACTGGTCTTTCCTTCCTCCCGTGGGATGAGACTTGACTCTTGAGAGGATTCTGGGTCTGAGAGGTTTCTCCCCGGCGAGAAGGACGCTCGTTCTGACGATGAGGCCGGACTTGTTGTGCGGCCGGATGTCGAGGAGGAAGTGACTGCTGGGTCTGAGGCAGCGAAGGAAACTGCTATTGATAGTGATGTTGAGAAACTTGGTGCAGCACTTGCTGCTGATATAGTTGGAATTGCTGAACCTGTTGCATTTGAGCTTGCATAGCTCGCATGCATTGCACCAGGTCTTCAAGCTGGTTTTGGGCGGTCACGGGAGGAACAAGGGAGGGTTCGGTGAAGGTTGTACTAACCGTGAAAGGGAGTGGAGCGTTCACGGGTGCCATTGTCTGAGGCACGTTCAGAATGGGAACTCCATCCGCAGAGAGGGGGACGGTGAACTGTCCAATACACACCGCTGGGACTTGGAGTTGCTCCTCGGCGGTGTTCATTTCTGCACTACGTTCTGCGTTGTTGGAGGAAGCCATGAGAACTGAAGTTTGCAAAGTTTTGGTGGAAGGCTTTTTTGAAGCATTTCCCACAGACGACAGGGGCCTCACTCCTAGTTGGCAGGGGCCTCGCTCCTAGCTGACAACGAACAACACCTGAGAAGGAGAAGATGAAGGGTTCTCGGGGAGCTCGCCCGGTGGGAACACTCCGACTTAAGTTAGAACTCGGTGAAAAGCTTACAGAGTAATGACAAGCTAAGAGTGGAGATGCGCACTACTCGGTTACCAAAAATTCAATTACCTTTTTCCTTGGGGGTCGGAGCCCTTATATATTAATGCGTTGCCAAATCGGGTGTAACCGCCTTTGATTCACTGCTATAGCCGTCATTCGTCAGGCTGATTTGATTGGCGCAGGTATCCGCCGCAGGGTACGGTCCTGTCACTTGAGAGACGTTATGTAGAGCTGGCGTGTACGACGCCGCCTGACGCGAGACGTGGGCGCAGTCCTCTGGACTGGTAGGTGCTGCGCCGCCGGACAAGAGACGTGGGAGCAGACTGACAAGCACGGTCCTGTCGAATAAAAAGTTTCCAGAAGACTCCGGGTTACTCAATAGCGAGCTCCTTTGTAGCGAAATCCAATAGTGAGCTGTAGCGGGCTGTAGCGAGCTGTAGTGAGCTGTCTTGTGGCGAGCTATTCTGCTGGGGTTTTAGCGAACTCATTACGCCGATTTGTGGCCAAGATGTCATGCTGAGTTGTCACTTACGTCGAGTGATATCCACGTGTCCCTTAATTAAGAGGTCGGGTCAAATCACCCTCCACCAGAACTTAACCTAAATTAAAAATAAACAAACAAATAATGAATCTAACCTCCACTCCAAAGTTCAGAGTTTTAAGAGATTGTTAAATTTTAGAACTGTGCTTCTGATCTTAGAAACAATTACTACACCCTCCTAAATTGTCTCTCTAATCTGTTTAATTAACGTCTGTTAATGGTGCTGGATTTGGGTGTATATTTCAAAAAGTTTAAAAAGATACTAAACTGTTACATTCAAAAGTTCAAGCCCTTTAAGAATCATTACTCCCAAAGAAGAGGGTACCTATGTATAATTTCCCAAAATGAACGATGGGATGACTGCATGATCAAAAAATCATTAGGATAATATTCTCAAGAAACATTTGGGCCCATGGGATAAATAATGGTAATGTCAGACACGGTCTAGATGAAAGATCAAAAAACTTGCTGAGTCACGATTTTACCTGTTAATCATTAAGGGGGTGTTTGGCAATATGGTTGGTTTTGCTGATATAACTGGCAGTTGTTTTTGACGCCGGAATTGCCAAATAATCAATCAGAGTTTAAAATATTGTAATGTATTGATGCGTATTGATCACCTGAGGGCGGCCACAACCTACGGTGTCCGGCGACGACACACAACGACCGACGGCGATTCCGAAGACCAGCGATAGCGGTGAGTTTCATCTATGGCGGCCAGCGTTGATTTTGCAACCGATCCAGCCGTAACAGTTGTGGGTTGTGGCAGTAGCAAGAACAACGGTGATTTTGCAACCTTACGTGTAGTTACGGTGATTCCTACCCACTATTCTCCCATTCTTGCGAGAATAAGTTTATTGTTCTATCTACAACTTTTGGGAACCACCCGACTTCAATCCTTCGAGCTTGAAGGTATAAAATTAAAAGAAAAATATATAAAACTTTTGGGTTCTCAAATTGGTGGTTCCCAATTGAATGTTAAACTCGAAATTGGTGGATCCAAAGTTTACCTTGGGAACTGATGTGGCGTAATCCGGCTGCTCTTTGCTGGAGACAATCTGGCTGCCAACAATGACAGGAACTGGGTAACCTGTAAGAGATGAGTCAGAGATCCCGGGGTGGTTTACCCGACGGGGATACTCCGATGGCTAAGTTAGCACTCAGTAATAGTAGAGAGCTTGAAGATGATATCAATGAGTTTGAGAGCTAGAGAGCGGAGATTACGCATACACACATACATAAAAACATACCTTCGCCCCTGGGGGGTGAAACCCTTATATAGTGGAGTCCTCGTGGGTTGGTGGAGCAGTTCCTGGATCCTCATTGTGATGGGATCCATTTGCATGTTAGGTGGGTGAAATGCCGTCAACCGGTAAGATTTGCCCGCTCCCGTTTGAATCGGGGAGTAGGTGAGCTAATATAGCCGTTATAAGTCATAATCCCGTAAAATGCGGAGTACGGTGGTGAGCTCCTCGGGGTTGTAACGCGGAAGTCGGCCTGAATGGGAGGCGAGCTGCCTGTAAGGTACCGGGCTGCCTAGTGGCAAGTTGCCTGAGCTCGTGTTCTTCAGATCTGACTTGATATGAATGCCGAAGTGCCTTGGGACCGAGGTGGTCTTGATGTGACCTTGCGTCGAGGTATACTCATACCGAGGTAGTCTTGACCGAGGTGGTCCATCTATCCGGGTTCGATTTGTAGCGGACTCGATATTGTTATCCTGGTCGCGGTCCAATACCGGGGTGACTTCAGTTCGGGGGTATCTGGGTACCCGAGGTTGCTTTGTAGCGAACTGATCTGTCACTTGTGTCGAGTCATGTCCACATGCCGATCTGATCATGTTGAGTTGTCACTTATGCCGAGTCACGTCCACGCGTCTCCCTGTTACGAGGTCGGGCCAAATTTTCCTTCAATTGCCCCCCACTCCCCGAGCTAGGGGTCTTGACCTAGTGCGGGGAGTTCACGATGTGACAAGTGAATTTGGCTCGAATTCTAGGCCGCTCTGCCAGATAGGTCGCGTGCGGTTCATGCGCGGACATCATGCGATCTATAGATTCCGCGGACGCCAAAAAATGCGCTAAACTGTATGTGACCACGAGGGTCATGCAACCGGTTTTCTTAGGAGCCGTGAGATTGCTTAGATCTCGATCGTTCCTTCTCCAGTACAGTGGCAATAAATAGGGGGTCCCGAGACTCATTTTTCTCGCCACAAATTCACAAGTCTGTTATGAGGTCGCGTCGGGTCCTCCAGCTCGCTTTTCTCTTTGTTTTCCGAGGTCAGCCTTCTTTTCGGTGAGTCCAGCGAGGCCGAGGGTGCCGTAGAGCAATCCGCGTCCCCTGCTGGGGAGGTCAACTCGCCACTAGGTGATTTCCCTCTTCAACCTTTAGTGGAAGCTTCTGCTCCCGAAGTTGAGCCATCTCGGCTCGGGGATACGGAGGTTCAGAAAGAGGGTCCGTCCTCTAGGACGGAGGCCCCATCTTCTTCCCGGGCTCAGGACACAGATGACTTCGATCCTTCCACCTTAACTTCCGATAGGTTAATGTATCTTGTAGCTCGCTATCATCTTCCCAATAGCTTGGTTTTCAGCCTTCCCTTAGGTCAATACCCTTGGGCTCATGATCACCATGAGCTCGCTATTTTCGAGGTCCAGCTCGTTGCTGGGCTGCGCTTCCCTCTCCACCCCTTCATTGTAGACATAATCAAGTTCTTCAACATCACTATCGACCAACTTCATCCGAACTCAATTCGGAATATAGTTGGTACGATCTCACTTTTCCACGAGTACAACCGTTCCCTATCCTTAGATATTTTTAGATCGATTTGTGCCATTAAGAGGAACTCGGCTTGTTTGCGTGGGGATGTCAGACAGAGCTACTATATTTCTCCTCGGCCCTGGTTCAAGATCCTGTTTGGCTGTCGAACAAGGTTCCCTCCTAGAAAAAGAGGTACTTCATTGTCCGTAATCCTGAAGGGTGGTCTTTTCCAACCCACTGGAGGGTCGCTATCAAGGATCCCGGGGTGAGCTTGGATGAAACAACTAGGGCAGTCATCAACTCGTGGAGGGACCTCGACCTCGAGATGAAGGATTTCTTGGTCGAGGAGAAGCTTGTGCGAGCTGGTCTGAGCCCTCCTGGTAGGTTTTCACCTTGGTTCTTTTATTTTAGAGTTCTTTTTAATTCACGACTAACCTTTTGTTTTTTGCAGTTACCATGTCGGAGGTCGATGCCAGGAATCATTTCAACAACATGCAGAAGGGGAAGAAAAGGAAGGCGAAGAAGCCTCGTCGAGAGGCCAGCCCTTCAACCCCTGCCCCTTCCGAGGTCCACATCGTGGGGCTGATCTCCGCCGAGCTTCCCCAGGAGGAGGTCCGCCCTCCCCCACCCGTGGTGGATTTGGATGAAGAAGAGGGAAGTGCTCGGCGTCAGGAACCAGAGAGCAGCTCGATGCCTGAGCTAGAAGCTGCTCAGCCTCCTGAGCCGGCGGGCACTTCCAAACCCCGACACGAGCCTCCGAAAAGGAGTATCCTGACTCATTAGTTTGGGCCGAGATGCCTACGGCTTGGCTTGGGGGTCGGGCTGCTAGCCTCTGCATGGTGGTAGGTGCTTTTACCTTATACTTTTGTTTCTTTGTGAACTTTTTTAAAATGTTCTTACCTCGGTTTTTCCTTGCCAGGTAAATCCCTCCATTCACGTGCTGATGTGTCAGTCGCAAATTCGTTTGAGAGAGTTTTAGGGAGCCAAGGAGGAGGCACAAAAACTGCATCGCAAACTTGTTAAAGCTAGGGGCGAGGTGCTTTGGGCCAAGAAGGTAGCTCAAAGTTAGAAGTAGCTAATTCTGGCTTTAACTGGGGAGAAGGAGAAACAACAAGAGCGGATCTCCGCGTTGACCGAGGAGAAAGAGAAACAACAAGAGCAGATCTCCGTGTTGACTGAGGAGAACTCGACGCTGATCGAGGAGAGGACGAGGCTTCGACGGGAAGTTGAAGATCTCAAAGTGATGGTTCAAGAGCGAACTCGGATCTTCGAGACTGCTGTTGAAGAGGCACGAGGCCAGGCTGTTGAACACTTCAAGCAATCTTCGGATTTTCATGATCTCCAAGTTGAGTATGGTTCGAGCTCCTACAGCTCCAGCTTCAAATTGTGCAAGTACATGATGAGAAAGAAGTTCCCCGACTCGATTTCAAAGTCGTCTCCGCATCTGACCTTACTCCCGAGGATGCAGAGGCAACAAATGCAGAGCCTAGCTTGTTGGAGGAAGGAAGTGATGATGAGGTCCAAGAAGAGTGCCCCTCGAACCAAGAGAATGCGGAAGATCACATGGAGACTGATCCAACTGATAGTTAGTCATGATCTTTGAGCTTTTCTTTTCTTTTCTTGTATTGAATGTACACCCCCGAAGCCGCCGAGCTCGGGTTAGAACAAAATCTATGTACCTACATCTTTTTGTGAATGAAATACCAATTTTTGAGTAATCCTTCGTGTAAAAGGTATTCTAAGTATAGATAGCTTTCGATCTAGGCAACAAACGTGTAGATTACCCGAATTGTCGAGCTACCGAGCTGGACAATAAGTAAGGATAATCGTAATAGAAAATTTTCTAAGTGTTTGTTACCCCGAACACCGAGGTGAGCGACATCGCAGGGCATATACCCATCCTATTCGTGCATAGGTTACTTATTTGGATGCCGGTTGTCCCTTACGGGTTCGACCTGCTCTTATGTGCCGTGGTGGGCTAGATATCGTAGGGCTTATGCCCGAGTTGTCTGTGCCTCAGGTATTCGAAGCAACTTGCCTATGCCAGCGAGGCAACCAGGTCTCATGTGGTGCCGAGGTCCCCACTAGTTCGGTACTTTAGCCCTTAGGATATGGGTGTGACTTGTAGTCCACTCCTACACTTTGTCCATGCCGAAGAGGCGACTGGGTCTTATGCAGTATTGTGGCCCTTAGGCTTTGGGAGTGACTCATAGTCCACTCCTGAACTTTGCCCAGGCCAAAGAGGTGACTGGGTCTTATGTAGTGTAGTGGTCTTTAGGCTTTGGGAGCGACTCATAGTCCACTCCTGAACTTTGCCCAAGCCGAAGAGGCGACTGGGTCTTATAAAGTGTTGTGGCCCTTAGGCTTTGGGAGCGACTCAGTCCACTCTTGAACTTTTTCCATGCCGAAGAGGCGATAGGGTCTTATGAAGTGCCGAGCTGCTTGTGAGGTGCTGGGTTGACCAGGTGCCGAGCTGACCAAGTGCCGAGCTGCCTGTGAGGTGTCGAGCTGACCAGGTGACGAGCTGCCTATGAGGTGCTGGGCTGATCAGGTGCCGAGCTGCCCGTGAGGTGTCGGGCTGACCAAGTGCCGAGCTACCTGTGAGGTGTCAAGCTGCCTAGGTGCCGAGGTCTCTGCCAGTTCGGTACTTTAGCCCTTAGGCTTTGGGAACGACTTGTACTCCACTCTCCTTGATTTTGCCCATGCCGAAGAGGCGACTGGGTCTTAAGTAGTAAGGAAGTCCTTTATTAGTTTGTTAGTTCGCGCCTAGGCTAGGCCACCAGGTCGGCGCAGGTCGCCATGCCGTCGGGCCCTAGGCCCAACACAAACCAATTAAAAGCAAAGTTGGTAGAGCTGCTTAGTCTGTTAGCTCCCTACATAGTCTTTGAGTTCATAAAAAATGGAAACTATAAAGTGAGAGTTTTAGTTTCTAAAAAGTGAGGACTTAGCTTTCTAGGAGATGAGAACTTAGCTTTTTGTAGGATGAGAACTTAGTTTTTTGTAGCGTTTCCCACAGAACCATAGAGGGTTCAGTGAATGTCGCGCTGACTACAGGGAGGGAGTGGCGCGTTCACTTGTGCAGTCGCTTGGGGCATCGTCAACGCTGGGACCCTAGCCGCAGTAAGCAATATGGTGATTTGACCTATGCAGGTAGACGGGAACTGAGGTTGCCCCCCGAAGACGTTTGCTTCGTTGTGTTGTCTGGCGTTGTTGGAAGAAGCCATGGGTTTGGTTTTGAGCTTGAGATTTTGGAAATGGAAACAAGGGCTTTTAGTAACGAGTTCCCACAGACGGCGCCAAATGATGTGGCGTAATCCGCCTGCTCCCTACTGGAGACGATCTGGCTGCCAGCAACGACAGGGACTGGGTAACCTGCAAGAGATGAGACAGAGATCCCGGGGTGGCTCACCCGGCGGGGATACTCCGATGGCTAAGTTAGCACTCAGTAGTAGTAAAGAGCTTGAAGATGATATCAGTGAATTTGAGAGCTAGAGAGCAGAGATTACGCATACACACATGGTGGGTCATGCATTTGGCCAGTGAAATGTTGATTCAGATGGTTAAACTGTCAAACCATTGACCTAAACAACATATTTAGACTGTTTTTTTGTTTTTTAATTTTTTGTTAGAGTGGATCATGCATTTGGACCAAATGATCAGACCGTTCAAACCAGAAGCAGATTCAGAATGATTTCCTGTCCGGTCCAACTTTAAAACCTTGCACCACTAGAAAAAAGTTTCAAATAAGTGGATATCTTTAGAAAAGAGACCATTTTGTGGGGACATAGCAGATTGAGAAACCTTGAAAAGTTGCGGTGAGCTTCACGAGGCTCATCTATAATTAGCAGCCCATACCTTTTCCCTCGGGTATTTTCCTAATTAGATTATTGTAATTAACAAAAGAAAATTTCAAACAGGTGAAGGATGAACCAACGATGTTAAATCTTATTAACCCAAAGTTTTAGGTGGTGTTTGATAAATCTGAAATCTGAAATTTGAAAAGTTAAAAAGATATTAAAAGTGTTTAAAATCTGAAAAGAGGCTTTGATGTTTTTCTAGGCTTTGAACACTTAAGCTTATTTGTGTTAGACCAAATCTTTAACATCTGAAATGTATTGATTTTATTATTTTACTCATAGAATAGATTATTTGGTACGTTTGAGCTTAGTATGTACTATTTCGTACAAAATAATTTAACAAATTCAAAATAATATTGAAATCATACAAAAATTAATAAAATAAATAATAATTATGAGAAAGAATTAATAATTAATAAAAATCATAATTAAATTAATAAAAATAATTAATCAGTATTAAAAATAATAAAATGATTAAAACTTAATAAAAATTAAAATTATCAATAAAAAATAGTGGTTACTAATTAATAATTAAGAATATTGAACTAACATGAATAAAAAATAATTAAATATATAATAATTACTAAAAATAATTAATAATTAATAAACAACATAATTAAATTAATAAAACTAATTACCCACCATTAAAAATAGTAAATAATTAAAATTTAATAAAAATTAAAATAATCAATAAAAATTAATGGTTACTAATTAATAATTAATAATATTGAACTAGCATGAATAAAAATAATTAAATACATAATAATTGATAATAATTACTAAAAATGATTAATAATTAATAAATAGCATAATTAAATCTTGGTTTTCAAAATTGGACCGAACTGGACGATCGGACTGGAAAAAACAAGAACAGGTCAGGTGACCGGTTCTGTTTACCCCAAATACCGGATTTCCCCCAAAAACCATTGATTTTAATCAGTGAACTACTGAACCGGGCGATTAACCGTTCAAACGGTTTGAACAGTTTTGACCATTTTTTTATGTTTTTGAATTTTTTTGATTTTTTTTTTATTTTCTTGTGAGAACGGGCTGAGCGTTCGGTTCGAATAACATTAAATTTAATAAAAATGAATGACTACTAATTAATAATTTAAAGTCAAATAATATTAAAAAAATTGAATAAATTCCATATTTAATTAATAAAATCGAATAACATTAAAAAATCAAATAACTGACATGCAAACAGCGACGAGCCACATACAAAGTAGAGAAACAACAGAGGAGGCTACCATTGGAAAAGCAGATACCAACCCAGAAGATCAAACCGAAACTCAGATCGATCAAAGAAGAAACTCAGAGCCCAGTACTCAAAGAAATCCAATCTAGGCCAAGAAAAACGCCACCTCCATTGATGAGAAGGGATGCATTTTTCTGGGCTTCTTGAGAATAAGCTATGAGAAAAAAAAAAACAAAAACAGTTCTACAAATGGATTGGATCAAATTAAATATAGGTAGATCCAAATTCGGTTCATTTGTATTTGGGTTATAATCGGATCGTATTAATCATATTTTGTACCAAATTCAGATTTCAATTAGATAATGAATGGAAATAACACATGATCAAAATATTATATATTATTAATAAAGTCAAGTAAAAATAAAATTTATATCATATATTATGAACAAAATGAATTAACAATATGATATTTTGAACTTGAAGCTATGACTCTTTAGTATAAACACAAAATTTGGTAATTTAAACCACTTTCACTAGGAAAATCTATAAATGCCGAAAATACATAATACTAGAAAAGCTTAATTTGACCAATTAAATAGGGGTGATCATTTCAGCCCCACCCGGCCCAGATATTTATAAATAATATATATCTTTATGTATATATGTTATTTAAAAATATTTGATAATTGATGTTTTATATATTAAATAGAGATTTGTAAGATGTTAAAGATTTTAATCCTATGGTTTTAGATCTTATCAAATTCTAATCTAGTTTTTAATGAAATATAGAAATTACTAAACCCTAATATTCTCGGCTCTCTCTCTCTCTCACCAATTTTACAAAACAATGTTGTGCCCAATCTCTCTCTCTCTCTCTCTTTCTCTCTCTCTCACACACACACACGCACACACCCCAAAAGACGGATCTTCTAGTGATGAAGACTCCATTGGTGAAGATAAATCTGAAGTTTATAGTGATTGTAAGTTTTGGGTAAAATTGAAACTATTTTCAATATTTTATTACTTATTTATTTACATTAATTTGAATTATTTTTTCTTAATTTGCTAATATATTTTTTATTTCACTTTTTATTTGTTAGAGTTGAATGGAAGATGGAGCCCCTTATAGAGATGTTTAAAGTTGTTTTATGGATATTACATAACAATGGATGGTTATTTTTTGATAGATATTACATAACAATGGATGGTTAGCATACTAATGACCGATTGAAACTTATAAATTACAAGGTATAATTATTAAATTTCTTTTATGTTATAAGCTTTTATCTTGATATCCACTTTAAAGTTTTTTACAGTTTACTATAGCCTCCACGACAATAAGTGAAAAAAAGTACAATTGTTTAATTTTGAAACTGAAATACAATAATTAGTCTCGGAATCTTGGCCCAGCCTGACCCATGCCCATGTAAGACCGGGCCCAGGCTTATATTTTTAGGCCCATAATGTGGGCCAAGCCAGGCCCAAGCCTAGCTTAAACCCGTTGTTATTGAAAGCAAAGCTCGGCTCAGCCTGGCCCATGATCACTCCTACAATCAAACCCCTGTGAATTTTGATAAATATCACCCGATTGGTTACCATTACTGATTGATTGATTATAATTTTTTTCGATATCATATCTTTCAGGTGTCATAGTGGAACCCATTTTGCTAACATATCGTAAATATAATTGGAATCAGTTGGGTGATATCCATATATTATTCAATTCAATTATAAATGGATGGAATATGGACAATGGAGTATCATTTGCAGCCCTAAAATTAAAAAAAAAAGAATGTAAGCTTTTAAAAGACCGCCCACTAAGAACTGAAGTATGGGAATCCGGGTTACAATTGTGCATCTAGAGGCGTCTGATACAAGGCACCATCGTCAAAAATTTCAATACCAAATCCCACTTAGGAACCCAAAAGTACTTTTTTTTTTGCTTCCTTAAAGCTGATTTTGGCCTCATGATTGAACACTTCAACATCAATTCAAAGTTTCAAGCGTTAGCAATCACATGGATAAGGAGCCAATAACATCTAAAGTCCAAACATATATATCCCATACTCTGACATCATCTTCTATTTTGCAATAAACTATATACATTTATATGTATAGAGAGAGAAAGAGAGAGATGATGCCTTGGTCGTCAAATTAAAGACGTAAAGAAAGGAGGAGGGGGCCTCGTGCATTGACTTAGGTGGCTTTCATTTATTTGAGAAGTCAATAAAACCCTAAAGGAAGCCTTTTGCTTTGCTTACAAGCTGGCAAAGGGAGAGGTCCTTACCAATTTAGCCTTTTATTTAGGGAGTCTTCTTCGATCTTTCTCTGTGTAATTAAGTGTTGGTTAGTCAGATATAACCACCATTTGTTGTCGATTAGTGTATGTCCACATTTCTCATTTATTATTTAATCTAGCTAGTTTGTCGACAGTGGGAGGCTAGATGCATTGCAAGGTAAGCTTGCTAAAAAGGACTGAGACAGACTATTGATGTATCTTGCTTTAAAATATCTTCTATTCAAAGAAAAAGGAAGTACAAAAGCTGATTCATACTTCACAAATGTAACCATATATATGGATGATTATTGATTATATGCAAGTAGGATAATTTATTATCTCAGAATTTAAAGTTATGGAATGATTATTGATTATTGAATGATTATTGATCATATTGATACGCACTGACACCCATTTTTGAATATTGGATTTATCAATATTTATAATCCTAAACATGATATATAACTCTTCAAAAAAAATTTTTTTCCAACCATTTTCTTACTTTTTTCATGTCTAACAAGATAATAATGAAATGAAAGTTCTCAGTGGTTGGTGTTCAGATAGACAATAGTGCTGCTGTGAATGACAAGATATGGGCAAATCTAAGAAGGTTATTCTCTCTTCCAAAATGCAGTCTGAATTGGCTGAAGTTCCCCCATAACCTACCACCCAACAAAGAGGATATTTCACCCCAAATTAGGGATGACAATTTTCCCCATCCCCAACGGGGACCTGACTTCCCCAACCTGATGGGGTCGGGGATGGGGATTGTTTTGGCAAGGCAGGGATGGGGATGGGGATTGAGTCCCTACCCTGCCCCGACCCCTGGTTATATATATTAAATGTTATTTATATTAAATATATATATATATATATATTAAAATATTATTTATAATTTAAAATTTTTATTTATTTGAAGTAAATTTATTTTTCAAAAAAAAATACTATTATCTAAAAAAATTTTGAAGATTTGGATCCCCACAGAAAACCCATCCCCATCGGGGATCATGAATATATGACAAATTTTATCTCCAGCGGTTATCAAAGACAAGGATGAGGGTTAATTTCAGAATTGGGGGTGGGAACGGCCCTGAACCCACCAGTACTTCAAGTTGAACTTTTTCATGCTCAGGAAGTGGTTGGGAAAATGTCTATGTCCATCAAGGATTGAGGACCTACTTAGTATCATAAAGTGAAAGCACTCCTACTAAATAAGTCAGGGCAGGGTCACCTGGTACAAGACCTTGGAACCAAGTACAGACATGGGATATAGCTAGGCTAAATCCCATGGTTGTGGCCCCTCCCTAGTCCTCATAAGCAAGGGTCTCATATGTTGTCCTCCCAACATGTGCACGTCCATACATGAGCTGTATGTTTTTTCAAACCGTTTTCATTTGCCAAATCTCATCTTTTACGAGAAATAACCTTTAGAGTATGGTTTTTAAAACCGACCTGGTGACCGAACCGATCAGGGGTCCAATTACCGGGTAGAACAGTCTAATCGTTCAAACTGAATGCTCAGCCTGTTCTAACAAAAAAGTAAAAAAATAAAAAATGGCCAAAACTGTTCGAATGGTTAATCGCCCGGTTCAGTGGTTCACTGACCAAAATAAATGGATTTGGGGAGAAATATGGTTTTTGGGGAAATCGGAACCGGTTGACCGGTTCCCAGTTTTTCCAGTCCAACTGTCCAGTCCAGTCCAGTTTTGAAAACCATGCTTTAGAGAGTTCAATTGGTCATGTACTTATTCAGATTTCATTCTCACAAAATTGGTCCTCTCACACCCACCTCACAATGGAACTCTGAGTTGTTCCTCATAGAGTGCGTCTCATATCAACCTCACACCTTGTTGCAGCCATGCATTGAGAACATCTCCTCATAAATAATAACTTACAAATAAGAAGATATGCGGCTGCAACATGCTGTGAGGTGCACACTGTGAGAAGCAAATCCGAATTCCTTGCAGCGGTGCATTGGGAACATCTCCACATGTACATATGTGAGGACCAGTTTTATGAGGAGGGAATCCAAATTCGTTTAGGCTTAGTTTGAAAGGAGTACAAATGCAAATATCTAGAGTGCAAAACCTTGTATTTTGTATTATTTTATATGTATTTACACTGTACATATTTGTATTTGTACTCTTTCCAAACCGAGCCTTAAGATGAGACAACATGGTTTAGAAAAGCTCGATGAACAGAAACAGAAAAGGAAATTTGTGTGAAATATAAGAAAATTAACAAATCTTGTCAAGGGTGAAGAAAATTAACAATGTTATTATTAGTTATATGAATTTGGTATGTTTTTCTTTGAATTAAAAAAATAATTTAAGGTGTCTCAATAAATACGATTGTTTTTACAGAATTTAAAGTTGGTTTATTCGTTTAAAAGATTTATGCCATGTTCGCTTTTCGGTAAGTCACTTACCCTGGTAAGTGCACTTACCTGGGTAAGAGTTTCCCAAGAAAGGCTTACCTGGGTAAGTGCAATTACCCAAGTTCTCTTATTTCTCATGTAAATAAGGCAATGACTATTTTAGCCATAAAAATTCCATTATTAAAAGGGGAATTTTTGTCCCATCCAAGTATTGACAACTTTCCCCTAAATGGGAAAGTTAATTTACCCACCTAGGAGATGGGTATTAGCCTATCAGGAAAATAAACTTTCATGGTCCTCACGTAAATCTGAAAAATGAACACCGATTTCTTGGTCAATGAGAATCAAAATCTCATTGGCCAACTTTCCTACTCTCAAAATCCAAAAAAAGAATACCCCCTTAATGCAAAGAAAACCAGAACAACATAATAATAGCTAAAATATTTCAGTAGGAAAAGAGTTTTATTTTAATTTTATTTTTATTTTTATAGATAAAAATAAATGCAGCCCAAGTGATAGTTGGCATTTCAATCCTGAGAAATCTTTTCAAGAGTCCAAATCCTAAACCAAGGGTTGGCTACTTGGCTCCCAGTTGAAGTCATCGCCTAGTTACTAACACTTACAAAGGCTTTGATTGTTTTGGCATGGGAATTCAAAAGGTTGAACCTTGCAGCTACGTGGTCAAATCATGACGGCACAAAGTTTTTGGTATCCAAACGGCCATGTCAAGACAAATTTTAGGGTTTCCAACTTCCAACTTTTTAAAAGCTGCGTAGAAAGAAGGCAAAAGTAGATTTCATGAAAAATCTTCTCTCCATTCACCAATCACCTCTGACGGCAACTAGCTGGCCGGTGAATTGGCAAACCGGTTTGCTTTGGTTCGGTTTGAAAAAATTAGTCCCGAACTGAGATCGCCCCTAAATGTTACCTTCCCCTTAGTCCCGTAGCTCCTGATCAGAGGATAATATACGCAATTGTCTCATTTCTACTTAGGTCCGAGTGTCAGAAGAGTGCTGGTGAGTTCTTTGGCTAAATGTCGGGAGGAGGAAGACAATGAACAGTAACTTCGATCATCTCAAATTTAAAGGGACAATTTGGTAAAGAAAAAAGATTTTATTGTCTCACTCACTGTTTTTGTCATGGTTTTTAAAACCGACTTAGAGACTGAACCGGTCAGGCGTCCGGTTATCGGGTCGAACGATCGGCCTATTCTGACAAAAAAATAAAAGAAATTAAAAATAAAAAAGGTCAAAACCGTTCGAACAGTTAACCGTCCGGGTAAGCGGTTTGCTTATCAAAATCAACGGTTTTAGGCAAATTTTTTATTTTGGAGAAAACCAAAACCAGTCACCTGACCGGTTCTCGGTTTTTTTCGGTCCAGTTTTGAAAACCATAGTTTTAAAAAACATAACTGATTTTGTCAAATGACCAAATTTGGTCATTTATTTTGTAAAAAGTCCTTATTTGGGTTTCTAAAATTGAAATAGTTTTTTTTTTTTTTTCTTGATTTTGTTCAGCTTAAATTATGAACCCCCCTGAATTTTAGTGAAAACCCACTTAACCTACTTTTATGATGCAAGTTGATTGGTTGTATATTTTTCTGATATCATGTATTTCTGGCAACATGGTCGAACCTGCTTATTTAATATCATGTTCCTTGACTCATATAATATTTGCAGTAGAAAATTTAATTGTTTTTGTTTTAAAAACCAGCATTTTGTATTTTGAAACAAAATCAGCTTTTTTTCTTTTTCTTTTCAAAATCGAAATACAGTTCAAGAATATATTTTCTGATGTGGGAATTTCATCAACAAATATTTATGAAAAGAAAAAATTCATGTAATACAGCAGTCTTCTAAACAACCTCGAAAAGGGTTGCTTGAATCGATAAATTATACTGCCCCCATGTTAATAGCTAGGTATAAAAAAGTTCAACCGATCCTGAGCCGCTGGCCGGAATTTTTTCGGATCAGGTCACTGGTTTTTTCAACCAATGAATTCTCAGTCTTCGGTTTCAACCTAACTAGCTACCTATGGCTAGTTCTTCTGGATGTTCATGTTCTAGCTACTACACTGTAATAAAAGTCACCGAATGAAATACAGCTTCTCCTGTTACAGACAGAGATGAAGACTGAAGGACTTAAGTAAAACAGTCTTTTTTTTTTCTTCATTTATTTATTTCAGCCAATCCAATGAATTGAAAAACAAATTCAAACCAAGCAACAAGACTCGATCCAGTCTACTGTCTCAGCCGGAAAAATAGAAAAATTCAAGAAATATTTAGGGTTTTGTAGTTATCAACCTTCATATTTTATCGAGCCAAAGACCACAAATTTACAAAATTGAAAGCGATATCTGAATGCCAATCGTAGTTTTGATCAATTACCTAATATTTTATATATATATAAAATAAACAAATATTCGTCAAACGCAACGTATTCGTACACGTTTCTACGTATAACGTGCAGCTCTGTGTATGTACAGCAACATCCAAAATACCTAATAAATCCTAGCTAGGCACAATTTGACACAGTCCGCCGGCCGTAAAACTAGCTACCGGCGACGTCAAACCATTTAGATAACCATAAGTTGTGGATAGCCTAGAGGAGGATGGGGAGATAACGGAGATAGTAGAGGAACGTTGAAGATTCCATTGACGTCCGTGCTTTCCCAAACGGACGTCCAACTTGAAGGTGTTAATGGGCAAATGGTGGAAACGGCGGCCTTGGTGTTTTCAGGCTCCGGCGACCTCTCCCTTTTAATGGGTTTCATCTGTATTTGTTCTTTGACTTGGGTCACTTCTGTTTCGGTTTCTCGGCGTCTCTTCCGGGAAATGTTTGTCGTCGGCGGGTCAACTGCTTTGCCAGCCTCGAGAGGGAAGTTGAGGATCGCTTTGCACCCACGCATCTTGAAGGCAGCACGGTCGTAAGCTCTCGCAGCTTCAACGGCGGTGTCGAAGGTTCCAAGCCAGACCCTAGAGCCTCGGCGGTTGGGGTCACGGATTTCGGCCGCGAATTTCCCCCATGGGCGCTGCCTGACGCCTCTGTAGTGTTTCCTCTCCTCAGAATCTGTTTGCTTTTGGTTCGAAACCGTCACAACTGGTTGAGCAGGTTGGTTGAAACCGGACCATTCGAGTTTCTTTACAGGAGGAAGATCAATCTTCAACGAAGGTCGTCGTTGGTTGAAGCTGGAGTTGGAGTCGGAGCTGAGGCTTTTCGGTGTAGTCAAGTCGATAATTTGAGGTTTGGCTTCAAACTGAAAGAACTGATCAACTTGGTCATTCCCGTTCATCTTGAGATAATCAGAGATTTCAAGCTCTGGTTCTGAAACCAGTGGCTCAGACATGGAAGAGTGAAAAGAACTGGTAAAGGCTTCATTGCTAAACCCGGAAACCGGGCTGTCAGAGCTTGCAGTGTGGGAGTAGAAAGAATCAGACGTAGAGACCACAACACTGGGCTTCTCTCCGGAGGTAGCTAATCCGCTGCTTCTGGGGTTGAAATCACACAAGAAGGATTCAAGGGAGGCGAAATCCCCGAAGAGATGTTCTCGGATGAGGTCGAGAGCCGAAGCTTCATCTGGGGTCGCCATGAGAGAGTTAGCTGGAACCGAACGAAGCTGTCTTAATTAATTCTTCCAAGATTTGAAGGAGCGAAGACGAAGTGAAGACCAGAGAGGAGAAGAAGATTTGGAAATGGAAATGGAAAGGAGAGCTGAGAGTGGAATGAGGGGAGTGTAGGAGGAGGAAGGTTATATAAAGGTGAGGAAGAATTTGTCTGGGAATGACGACTCTTTCAGACGAGGTTCCAAGATACAGGAACGAAGCATCCGCTTCTCTTTCGCATGATTATACAGTTTTTTTTTTCCCTTTTCCAGAAAATGAAAAATTTAGCAATTATTTTATTTGTCAGGAGTGAGGATCAAAACAAGACCTAGTTCAAGGATACTTCCAAAAAGTATTTTTTTACCAAAGTGCACCTAATACTTGAATAAAATACAATTCCAACCTCCGTCCTGCTAATTAATTAGTGCGTATTAATTAAACGTGATTACATGATAATTAGTTATTTATTTATGACTTTGTGTCATTCTTTTATTACCATTTGTTTTGTCTGAGTCCAACTTAGATTTTAATCAGTCTATTTATTTTAAACAAATAATAATTTATTGCTGGTGCTGATTAGAATTCACGAGAAAGTTGGATAGCTAGCTGATATAATCATACAACATTTAATTAATCATCATCACCGTTTCCTTGATAAGGTCAAAATTGTGAAAAATGATAATTAATTAATAGCTTAAACAATTAAGTGTTCATGGTTTAATCAAAGTCAGAATGTGTCATATATTGGTAGATTGATCTAATTACCTAATCAAACAGAACTTAAAGGGCTGATCGATTTCAATTTGCGGAAGTCAACAAATAAAAGCAAAGTGAGCTTGGTCTAACTCTAAGAAGTGATGCACCCAGAAAGAAGACCATTCACTGTATTCACAACATGCCTGCCCCAAACGGACCTCTTCATTTTCTCCACCCCTTGAAATTGAATTTACAAGCAACCCAAGCATCCAACAGAATTTGAATTCATCATTTATCCAAAAAGATTATATTTGAAACTTCTTACTTCAATAATTCTTTCTGTTTGTTGCTTGATTGCTTCCTACAAAATGTATTTATCTATAGATATATAGCAACACAGTCTATGTCACCATGCCTCTCCTTACTCCAAACCCTCCTTTCTCTTTTTTTTTGTATTTTTTATTTTTTTAATTTCACATAATTACTCATTAAAACAATAAGAAAATAATATAGGCTTAACAATTTCTAACAATCATAAAGAAAGAGGGATTTGCTTTTCTAATATTTAGCCAAGTGACACCCCACTTCCCCCACTTTCTCCTAAATTGTCTCTAATACCTATTTATCTCCTAATTTATCCTCTCCCCCACTTTTTATCTACATCTGTCTAAAGAAAGTTTCAATTAAAAAATTTTAGAATTATTTAAATATTATAATCGAAATTATATACTAACCTTAAAATCTTTATTCACAACTCAAAATCAATTATAATAGATTTAATAAGATTCATATTATTAATAGTTCTATACTTTTACAAAATTTATCAAGAAATTATGTAGTAAGAATATAAATTATAATTCTAAAAATTAATCAATTTAAATGTTGTTAAAATAATAAAAATTTAATATTAAAAATAAAATATTATTTAAATATTTCAATAATTATATATCTTAAATAACAAAACATTAAAAATAGATAAACAATTATATAACAAAACATTTAATATTGCATAATAATTTTAAAATAAAAAAATGAAAAATTTTAAGTATTTTACAAATTATTTAAATATTTATATAACAAAATATTTAACATGGCTAATTTTTAAATAGTTAAAATAACGAAACTATGCAATAAATTTAAAAAAAAATCTTAAAAGTAGAAAAATAATTAGAACAGATTTCATTATATTCATATTAATAATAATTATTTAATTAGGAGTACTCAGTGATTGGTTCAGTTCAGTTGTAGGCTCTATTTTGCCAACCAAATTGACTTGGTTAGGTCAAGAGTTTATCACCTAAAATAGACCGACCATTAGTGAAAATCCATCAATTTGGGTTGTACCGGTTTGGGTCTATTTTCAGTTGAATTTGTTTGTTCAAAAACTTTAAACTTAAAAGTTAGGTTTAAATTTAATAAATTAAAAAAATAAATTTATGATATAAAATATTTTACACTAAGAAATATGAGAATTTTTCACTTTCTCGTATTAAAAAATTATATTTAAAATATAAAATATTAATATATATCTATTGTCAGGTCGGTTGGATTTGTTTACAAATGACCGAACCAAAACTGACTTAACTTGGCCGGGTTGGAAAATTGCTAAGCCAAAGCCGGTTGAAAATACTAGAAAATAGACCAACTTAGGCAGAATTCAGTCGAATTGTTTATTAAAAAGTTAAAATATAAAACAATTATATACTCTTATCTATTTCTATTGTTTAGCTTTCGCTTAACAAAGCTAGTGCATTTGCACGGGTCCCAGCTAATAGCCAAGCAACCTATCATGAGTAAACAAACTACTATTTTTTTTTTTAATTTCTTTTGATGGCTAGACAGTGGGGGTAGCCCATCTCCCAACCTAGGTGTAGACAGGATTTAATCCCAAGTCTTCACTACGATTAACAGGAGACCTGACCAACCAGCTGATTGGCATCTTGAAAAAGGAGAACAAGCCATTATTCTACACACAAAAATCAGATTTTAAATACACGGCTGCGAGGACTAAATGGGAATTTTATTAATACAGAACATTGTTGTACTACATGATTTTGCCTCCAACCCATCCGACTTCAGCCTGTTTGGTAAATAGACTAGCTAACAAGTTGCATATACTTTTTGGGTGGTGGGGGTCGGCACTATTAATTATTATTGCGAGTTGGAGCGTGCTGGGGTCCATTAATTGCTGTGAATTGATCCAGGCAAAACAAACAGACCAACGAACTTGGCTGGTGCCATGCACCTACCACCCTCTGACATCTCACGAGTCACGTCTATCCCTCGCTCAAATCCAATTATCCAATCCCCCCAAATCAGCGTGGTCCCGTCTCTTATCATCTTCTCTGTCTCTCTGTAAGTCAGCATTATTCTGGATTTCACTGATCAAATTGCGACTTGTGAGGTTTTGCCTTTACTGTATCTTTTACGGTACGAAACCGACGAACCTAACGACTAAGCTTTTACACGTGGCTAGAGGATCGCATTCATAACAGATTAACTGCTGAACTGGATGAAAAAATGATAAGAGCAAGTCGTGTGAGCTCCATCGTAATATTGGCAAATCATTTGTTGGGTTGATTGCTAGTTTTTGGGTCCATAAATCCCTCTCTTTAAGTTATCTTTGGGTTTGAAGGAAAAAGTAGGGAAAGGAAGGAAAAGATACGAAAACCTATACAAAGTGGTTAGTTCAGATGGGAATTGCAATATGTTGGAATGGAATTCTCATTTCTAAAGAATAAAAGAGAATGAACATTAATTTTCTCAAATGAAAGAATGCCATTCTTAATGAAATTTGATTTCATCTAACCAAGTGGTTAGTCCAATTCTAATTCCAGACCCTTATTCCCACAAACCAAGTGGACCATTAATTATATATGTATAATTATTTTATCAACTAAAAAGCAAAATGTTGTTCAGTTTAACCACTTCAGCACTTATCAAATGGCTCCTTAAGGACTGTTTGATAGCGGCTGAAGATGCTGAAGTGAAAAGTTTATTGTTTTGTCTTTTATTTTAAGGAAGTTGCATTTTTCTTAATGGCCAAAACCAAAGTTGGACAGACCACTTTATCCTTGAAAACTTAATTATTATTAAATTATTTTAACAACAAAAGGATAAAGTAATAAGTTTTCAGTTCGTAAAAAGAAAGAGAGAGGGAGAGAGAGAGAGAAAATTCTTTCAAATCAACAACTTCAGCTATTAACAAACAACCCCTTAGATTTATCATTTCCATATGTAATTGTTTGTGTTAGGGTAACAGGGTGAATGTGAGGCCCATTTACCATACCACGAAGAGCTAGTGGTTCTGTGAATTTGATCTTACACCTATTTTAGAAGGATGTTGGCTGACCATCTCAACTAATGGATCATGGGCTTGGACGAGTTTTATTTAATATTCCCAATCCTGCCTTCACCCTCTACCAAATTCATGAATTCGGATTTTACCCTTGCATCTATGAATTGAAAATATCTCCCGATGAATAAAAACATGTTTCCAATGTACAACTGCAAAAGGCTGAGAATACAATTTTGTGAGGACCAAATTGGATCTCCAACTTCATACCTAAAAAAGTCAATTGGAATTGTTTGACATTATTATAAATTTATAATTGAAGGACCATAAATGGGTCGGTTGTTTTAAAAGAATAGATACAGTTTCATTTGCACTGCTATTAAAATAAAAGAATGAATAAACATTCCGATTTATTTCTTTTTTCGCTTGGACGTGAGCAATTGTTTTTGTATTAAAAAACAAAAGCAATCATATTGTCCAATACTCCATTAGTTTTTTACTTGACTAATATGCACTTTCATACTTTTTTACCACTGCAAACAAACAAACAAACACTGCCTTAATTATAAGGTTGTGTTTGGTTTGAAAGAAAAGGTAGGGAAAGGAAGGGAAAAGTAGAAAAACCTATATAAGGTTTGCAAAGGTTGTCCTGCCGTTCCCTTTCTTTTCCTACTTTTTCCTTCAATCCAAACACAGCATAAAAGAAAGAAATATATATATATATATATCAGGGTACTTATGTATATTAACTTTTTACTAGCTCATAAAACTGGTAGCTCCTTATTTCTAAGGGTCCATTTGTTATGTCTTTTTGGGAAGATCTTCTGGTAGTTCTGCCAGCCAAACAATGTATTGAGCTTTTTGCAAAAAGATCTGAACAGTCCGAAGCATGTTTGACAGATGCACATCTTTCCATGCGAGAATAAAACCCGAAAGATGCTAAAAGCTTCATTTAGAGCTTCCTGAAATCAGCCCAAAATGGGTTTTTCCTATCTTTTTAGTGTTCCAACTTTTGAAGGCTAAATCTTTTGTGCATCAAACGAAAATAGACCAAAAATCAGTCTGTACAACTTATAAACAGCCAAAAGAAGAATGCCCGCCAAACGAACCCTAATTATAATGCTCTAACTTCTAAACTTACAAATTATTTCAACTTCGCTTGTCAATAAATCAAGTCAGAGCTATATCACTATATAAATGTCAGGATAGACTCGGCCTTGAATCTATACGAGTTCATATTTTGTCCAGTTCGAGCGATGGTCCAGAAAATTAATGCCACAGAACAAATTGAGCCCGAAGACAAACACGCATGACTTGACCACGGCAATGGCTATGAGGGAGCTCAACTCAAACTCACTCCAGGTCAACTCAGAACCTCTCGGCTTCTAGCACGGTCAGAGTCTCTGAAATCCGGGTTGAACAATTTGTCTCAGTTGACAATTCTCGAACATATCATATTTCTTATTGAGTTGAGTTGAATAGTAGAGATAAGGCTATACGTAGCCGTGTAATGGAATAACGACGACCCAACGAACGAGCCCGTTGGGTGTTTCAGACGCGGGAAAGGGAAGATTGGTTTCCGATTCATTTATTTATTTCGGGTTGACAATTCTCCAACAGCATAGATGAGATCTCATTAATTCTCAGACTTGAATTAACCATGTCAAACCTCCAGCTCAATTCAGGAACACGGCAAAATCGGTTTTGATGGCCGTGTCAACCCTGGAGATGACCCAGAATTACCTGCTCTGATTCTCAACTGCTCTCTAATCACTTTTCCTAGAATTAAATGTCATTGGGATGTAGGTTTTCGTTCTGGTGCTAACACCAGGCCAGTCAATGTAGAGTGGATGTAACTATAATTTAAGTAATCAAATGAAAACTCATCGTCCACAAATTATATTTTGCATAAACCTGCACAGTCATATTATCATCATCAGAAGTGATGGGTACTTTAATTTTTGCTTTAAAATGTGCTGATTCGATCAAGGATATGTAATATTAATACCAGGAGCAGATGCATGATGTCCAAATGAAGATCAGAAATACTTGTCATTTGACAAGTATTCTTGGAAAGATGACATATTAAGTTTAATTTTGGGGTTTTGTTTTTAACGATGAAGACTGTTTGACAAATAGTTCGGTTTAAAAACGCATTTAATGACTATTTATCACACGAAAGGACCAAAAAGATTCATTTAAAACTTCCTGAAATTCCACGTTTTCCATCTTCTTCAGGTCTTTCTGCACACACGTCTATTGGTCTTACTAGCTTTTGGTTACCAAGTAGAAAGACTTGATTTTCAATCTTTTGAGTTTGTTGAAGCCTAAAAAACCATTACAAAAAGAATTGTCAAACTTGCCTTATTTTACTAACCTTACTTGCTTCATGCTTGACATTCTTAGGCCATGTTTGAGAGTGCTTAAAAATAAGTGCTTATTTGGGTTGGGACCACATCATTAAGCATTTATTGGTGTTGGGGAAATATGCCTGAAATAAGTGTTTATTTTAAAAATAAGGGCTTATTTTTTTAAGCCAAAATTTCCAGCTTTTTTTAAGTGCTTATACAATAAAATTTCCAGTTATAAAATTATCCCTAGTTGAATTTTATAAAATACTTTTATAAAAGTTCTTTCATAAAAATACTTTTATAAAAATGCTTTTCATAAAAATGCTTTTATAAAATGATTTCGTAAAAGTACTTTTATAAGTATTTTATAAAAGTAATTCAATAAAATCACTTTCATAAGGATATATTTTGAAAATTTGAAAAAAAATGAAGGAGAAAAAGTCACAAATGCTTATTTAAGTGCTTATTAGAAAAAAAGACTACCAAATGCCCAATATGAAAGAAGTACTTATTTTTTAAAGTAACCACTTGAAAAATTGAGTGTCAAATGCTTATAAGTCCTTATTTGAATAAGCACTTATTTTTAACATAAGCACTCTTAAACACGGCCTTAATAGGGGGGGGGGGATAACCCATCTTAAAGACAATTGTTTCCTTTAGTAATCCGAAATGCAGAGTTCTGTGTGATGCTTCCCAACTGGACTGACTTGTGCACTCATCATCAATAAGGAATGCAAAGACATAATCCAACAAATGCTCAATTATAATAAAATTAATGACATATCACAAGCAGAAGAAAACAATAAAACACACTTTTTTTTTGTTTTTTGCTTGCATGAATGCTTCTCGGTATTTTTTTCAAAGATAGAAACAATATATTAAACAAAAGAACAAAATACAAAGTTCCTTATATCAGATATAGCAGGAGGATAAGTTTCTAACAAAAAATGATCCTACAGAGTATGTTTACTCATGCGTGCAATTTGATGAGCAGG
Organism: Nelumbo nucifera; assembly: GCF_000365185.1. Next base: position 1,083,942 of record NW_010729171.1, read on the forward strand.
GATGTTATATTTCCTATTAATAACTAAACATTGAACAGAAATAAGTTTTTTGTTCACTAAGCAGTTTCAAAGATGACCAATGTAGGGAAACTTTCCTTGAAGTGCATGAACAGCCAGTTGAGAATTCGAGCAAACCAAGATATTCCTTTTGCCTAGCTGAATCGCTTGATGGATTCCTTGATGTATAGCAAAAAGCTCAGCTTCCTCTACTAATTTGAAACGCTTCTGTCCTCTTGTCATTTGAATACATTTCCAACTAGGTGTTTAAGAGGATAGTATCATAACAAAACAAAGTAGAGGTTATGCACCCTGCATATGTGAACCTGGAGTCAAACCGAGCCCTGAGGTTAGATCCTACTTCGACTGAAAGACCCACCTTGACCAAAACCCTTTGGCCCAGGGGTCTTAGTTAACATGGTAACTTGGGCTCATGTACCCTAGACCTGCCCCACATAGGCTCACACATCATAGACATATACATTCTCAACCTGGTTACCCAATAACCCATGGTGGAAGCTCTATTCTTGTTGGTGCAGTTGTGTCAACTTGCCTACCATTTTACATGAGAAAGTGGTTTGGAGGTCGGGGAGACATGCCTCAAAAGTTTAGTGCACATGATGAAGAGCGGTTGGACGAGTGTTGGGATGCCATGGCTTCCCCATCTTATACAAGTGCAAAGGTTGGGGATTCCATCACTGATATGGCTGACATGACAGAATGCCATTAGCGATACATAGAATAAAATAATAGTTTTTACAGTATTTGTGGTGCCCTAAAGGATTGGTAGTGTGGGGTGCACAAAGGGACATTTATTTTCTCCCCATTCTATAAATGAGGGTGAATATATAGAACACGTTTAGGTGTGTGTTGTGGGGAGAGGGGAGGGGATTGGAGACCTAGACCACCAGGAGGTTGGTTATGTCTCTCTCATTCAAGAACCACTTTCTCATCTCTTCATTCCATGGAAGCCTTTCATGGCCTAAGGTCCCTTTTTCTGTTCTTCCTCTCCTCCTTCAACGATGTTATGAAGGCATTCAGGCAAGAGTTCACATCTCCGCCCTATAGAACATTCCCGCCGTGTATTAGGAACATCTCCCGGTAATGACATCATTGGTTCTGGTATTATCATCAGGAGATGTTCCCAATACACGGCGGGGATGTGCTGTATGGGGCGAAAATGTGAACTCTTTAGGAAATCATCCCAAGCCAGGGCAACATTCTCAAAAGCCACGTGGTGTGGTAGAAACCGGACCGGCAGAGCTTCACACCCCCTCTCTCTTTGTCAATGAAGTAAATATGTCATTTTAAATTCCTCATATGCCGAGTTCAAATCAGCCCCTCACAAGATAGTTTCCCACAACATGCCACAGAACATCCCTTCCGTGTATTGGGAACATCTCCCGATGATAATATCAGAAATGATGAGGCATCATCGGGAGATGTTCCCAATATACGGCGGGGATGTGCTGTGGAACGTTGTGGGAAACTATCTTGTGGGGGGATCATTTCAACTCTCATATGCTTATTTTGGATTTGTTCTGATTTCTATGTTTTTTTCTATCCACACACACCTATATGATTTGCCAACAAGTGTTCAATTGGAGTCCGATTATGTCAGTTTTCTCTTGGAATGCCCTTTCTCAAATTCTTATGTAAAATTTTCCTTTTCGAATTTTCGTGTTCAATTGTATTTGGTTTGAAGTAAAAAGTAGGGAAAGGAAGGGAAAAGTAAAGAAACCATTACAAACCTTGTATAGGTTTCCCTTCATTTCCTTACCTTTCCTATCAAACCAAACATAGCCTAAGAAGACAATTCATCAACTCTATTCTTTGACGATTGCAGTCTTCTGCAAATTTTTTTGGAAATAACCATACACAGAAAAAAAAATCATATCTTTTAACTTCGTTTCATTGAATTCTAACTTGGAAGTTTGATATCCTTCTTCTCTTAAAGGATTTCTAGCGGTATTTCATATCTTATCTAGGGACAGTTTAGCATGAAGCCCATTTTTGGAAATTTTAGGAATGAGAGAATCTGTGTATAATTCATCGGATTACTATACAAATATCTTAGGGTCCAATTGGTTTGCGGGAAGAGGAGTCCTGAATTGTAATCAAAATGGTCCATTGTGATTCCAACTGTTTGGTTGGGCGGACCGGCGGAATGGCATTCTCTAATATGAGGGAGTGGCCATTCCCTCCCCCTCCCCTGGAAATGAGAATCCATTCCATCCAACTCTGATTCCAATTCCAATTTCAGACTAAACCAAACAGCTGAGAGGAATAGACCATTCTAAATGGTTCTGATTCCAAGTATGAACCAAACAGACCCTTAATATCGAATTAGGAAGGAAGAAGGAGCTCAGTAGGGATAAAACCGAATTGATACCATCAAGTTTTGAAAAACTATAAACTGAAACCAATCAATTAATCAGCCCATCGATTTGATTTTTTTGGCTTTCATTGAACACCCTAACACAGTAGATTAGGATTAGATCTACATTCTTTTAGTGAAGTCAATAATCAAGAACAACATAAACACAAAAACGTCAAAGGAATTGGGATCTGCTCCTCACAGAGCGTTTCTCACAACGATCTAAGTTGAATTAACCAAAAGTCCGTTTGTAATTTTAAATCCTGAAAACTAAGGTAGGTCTATTCGATCTCTTGGGTTGACTCTTAAAAATCTCTTGGCCATGTTTCTGCCTTTCTAGTGTGACGACTTTTTTGATTTTTGACACAGTTGCATGTACCAATTCAATTCAACTTGACAATTGTTTCGGAATCATTGTCAACCCAAATTAAAATGTCACCTGACGACTTGAATTTTGACACAGTTAAATCTACTGATTCAACGCAACTAACTCTAAGGAATTGGATTATTATGTCTAAGTCAGAACCTTGGGAGAACATTTGAGTTGACCTTGATGGAGCTTCTACATGAGCTTTGCGGTAATGGGCCCTCGACATGATTGAGGATCTGCGCCTCACACTGACTTTACAGCATGTTTTGGCCGTACATCTAGAATACCTCTTCTACTTGTATTTATTATTTATAGGGAGATATATAATGGCCAGACCGTTTGGTCTAAGAACCGTTCAGGTAATTAGTTATGTTTTACTCCAAATTCAGTCTTTGGCAAAAAACCGTTGAATCAATCAACGATCCATTGATCCATCCGACATGTTCAATGGTTTTTGGTCATTTTTAAATTTTAATTATTTTTTAATTTATTTTGTTAGAGTGGGCCATCTATTCAGACCGGGTGGTCAAATTGTCGACCCAAAAACCAGTGGCCAGAACAGTTCCGGTTCCGAGTCGTTTTTTAAAACGTTGGTACCAATATAACGTGATGGCCAGATCTAGAGGGTTGTACCTCTCAAATATTCATTATTCTCTACCATGCCTTCTCACACGAAAGCTCATCAAACTATAAATGTAGACAAATACAGGTCCACCCATAAAATTTAATTAATTATAATGGGGCGATTATGATCAAATACAAGATTACTTGATCAAATAAGCTCTCATACCTTCTCAAAGAATTGTTTAATCTAAAATTTAAGTTATTAGGTGAGTTCCCCGAATAGTTTTTTATTCTCTACCAGTACCGATTTGAGTATTTAAAACATGATCTTAATACTTATAACATTTATTAAGAAAACTATCAAACAAGGTTTAAGGCATTAAAAATGTTAAATGCATCAGAAAGACAATTTTAAGAGATGTATCAAGATATATTTTGGATACGTATAGATACACAGACAAAAAACAAAGATACACATGTATACACCATGAAACTCAAATAAACCTAAAAATATATTAATAACAATAAGCACAAGCTATATATGACTATAAATAAATTCTTTAAATGTAAAAATATTACTTTAAACAATTTACATGAAATGTGAGAGATCAGAACACAATAGGTAACCGCCGAAAAATGATGAAACAACTAAAATGTGTACTTACATACCTTGATTCTCATAAGATCAAAATAAGTTGTCTTAATATTTGTTAACATATAAATTTTAATAGTCAATTTTAGCATTTAGTGAAAACATCTAGAATATATCATCTTGGCCCGACCCAGCTCAGAAATTCTAGGTATAGGCTTGGGTTTTGTGTTTAGGGTTGGTCCAACCTATATATTTAAGGGTTAAATACTTAAAACGCTAGCAAATGAACACAAACTTATTTATCCTACTATTTAAGAAATTACCTAGAGTACCCCGGACATTTCTGACAATTGATAACCCCGTTAAATATGGATGAAAAGGTAAAAAGACCTTACTGCCCTTCCGTTAAGTAAAGAGGTAACATGGTGACCATTGGAAAAACACACCAGAGAATATGACTGATGCAAATTCCAACAAGATCTCCAGTGACCACTGCAAATCCCGACAAGAGGAGTTGCAGTGGTGGTGCAGTGCTATGAATCCAAACGGAATCAAAGAGATGAAAATCGGTGGGGAGAAGAGAAGGAAAATGAAAACATTGGAAAAAAAACCCAGACTGAGGACTTCAACTCCTCCTGTTGGTCAATTTACAGGGTTTCGGAATCACTTGCGAAACCAAACTGTTGTCTCTAGTGAAGAAAGAGCCAATTGCTGAGTTTGGATTGATTTACTATATTTTGTTCCATTTTTCCTTTCAAAGAGAAGGTAAAATTGGAGTGGAAGCAATCTTGGGTGAGATTTTTGGTAGCGACCACGACGGTGGTGATGCCTGCTTTGAACATGTGACAGTAAAGGAGGAGACCCCAGAAGATGTTTTGAACATGCCTATAGCAGACGATGGTGTGGAGCAATAGCCAATCACAACATCAAATCCCATTTGGAATGCCGCCATGGGTAGGAACTCCATTGATCTATGGAGCTTCAATGATGTTCCTACTGCCATTAACTAAAACAGATCTGCTTTTTTACTTTTTCCTATGGTAATGGATCTGTGGTTGAGGAAGAAAAGGAGTGGACCAATGAGGATTACAATTTGTTGAAGATACAAATGTCGAAGCACCCCGTTGGAGCACCGAGATGGTGGGAGTTGCTTGGATTTTACTACTAGTTTCTAGAGGGTATTGAAGCAGTGCAATGGTATGATGGATATTTGTGCCATCAACAACAACAACAAGATAATCTTCCCTGTCAAGTCCATCCATTAACTCCCACTCACATGGTGTAAGAGTTTGTGAAGCAAATGGAACACCCAAAAGTTGTTTGATCCTTTGTTTTAACTGCAGAATGGGTTCCTTGTAACCCTCTATGATCAACTCACACACTCCGGTAGGCGGTAGCAATGACAACCCTCATTTTATTGCCAAAGCTTAATTAAAAGCAGTTCAGTTTCTCTCTATTTGAAGCATATATCAAGGATGAACAAGGAATAAGTAGACAATTGTTATACGCAATATTGATGTAGAACTTCATAAATTGCTAAAAGCAAATGGCAATCAATGAATTCAGTTTAGAAATGAGAAATGGAGGAGACAACGAGAGTTGATTGTTGAGGCTTTTAGAAGGCCGCATGGGTTGGACAGTGTGATTAAGACAACGAAATCGATGTTCGAGAAGAAACATTTGGACAGGTGGTGAGGATTCGTCCTCCCAGTTTTTGAAGTAGCATAAAACTTTGACAAGTGGATTCAAGCTATTGAAAGCTGGGGTTCGAGCCGCTGGGTCTGGGGATGGTGCTAGTTCCGAGGACCTAAAGAAGGGTATACAAGGAAGCCCCTGCACCTCATTCCTTGAATATTCTGTTTTCTCGAACTGAAGACTCCTACCGTTGGTCGATTTATAGAGTTTTGGAATCACTACGAAAACCATACTGAAGACGGTCATGTTGTAGGGTTTCATCTTTGAGCTCTGCATTTTCTAAGCCATAGAGGTCTGGATGCCATGCAAAAGTAAAGGGTATTTTGGACCATAAAAGGGTGGGTAGTTTAAGCATTTTGAAAAAACAAGTCTTACGTCGGGGGGGATTTTGTCCATTATTAGAAATGTCCAAGGGACTTAAGTAATTTCTTAAACAGTAAGGTAGATTTGTGTTCATTTGTTAAACCTTAGGGGATGTTTAAGTATTTAACCCTATATTTAAATATATATATATATATATTATAATATGACACTTATAATATATATATTTATGTTATATTATATTTTAATATGAAACATATAATATTTTATATTTTATAATGTATCAAAAAAAATTATATGCATATTTTATATTATATTCAATTTAATATATGTAAGATTTTATATATAAAAAACTTAGGCCATACTTGACCCATAATCACCCTAATTAACATCCACTAAAAAGATAAAGTTTATTTAAGGATCAAAATACATAAAATATAAAGAGCACAGTGGATTTGGGTAGTGGTGGAATCATGTTCGTTATATATAATGTAATCTGGTTCGTACCGGCCAATACAGACCCGAAACGATTTGATATGGGCCCGTATTGGCTCAATACAAATTAAAAGAAACGCAACGATTGGTTTCTATACATTCTGTGTATCGGCCCATATGTTGAGAAATTTTGAACTTTGCCATGAGATAAGGCAAGCTTTTCTCTTGGCTCAAACTCAACCATACCATCCATTTTACTTCAGAATGCTTAGATTAATAAATCATTCAGGATTCACCGATTCAGAATGACTTGTAATATATCTAAGCCACCAAGAACCCATGCCTTTAAATTCCAATAAGATTTCATAAAACTCTGGTTCGACTTATATATACGGTGACCAAAACAAAATCTTTAAAATTTAGGATGAATTCAGAATATTTTCCATGATTTTGACTGCATTTGAACCTGAAGTTTCAGTTTTTATTTTATAATATCTACAAATAAATAAAATATTACTAAAATAAAATAATCCCCCGAATTTCTGAAATCTTTAAAAGTTTCATCTCGCATTTTGGTTGCGAAATGCCCATAATTTCCAAACTTGAAAACTTTAATTAAGGTAGCCCGGATGTTTTGTTGATAATGCACAAAGACAATTTACAAATTTTTAACAAAATATTTGCGAATTTACAGATTATTTTTTTTCCACCTATTGTAGTCTGTAGAGTGAAGAAACAAACAGAGCCAATACGAAAATCAATCAGATACAGAATGGTCTCCCTACCAACTGCCGGAAAGAGGCCAAAACATCCATTTCTTTGGTTAGTTTCTTTCTTCTTGTCATAACAATGGTTTCAAGCTACAAGGTTCCCAGTAGAGCACGAGACATTGGCACTCGTCAAGACACAAAATAGAGGCTGGAACTGTTTCAGTGGAACTTTCCTAGTGCATTGACTCAACCTCCCTTAACTGGAAGAAGTACTTTTAGGAAAAATAAAGCATCAATGAAGAATGGATTATGGTACAACCAGAGACCAAACCTGATCAATCTTAAAGCAGTAAAGCCCAAGAAAATTGTTGACAACAAACCTACAAGTGAGTTTATAGATGAGAGAAAACAGATTAAACATTGGGTTTAAATTTAATGGCACATCATTTATTCATTACCTGAATGGGTGTCAGAGCCTTAAAGAAGATTCTAACAACAGAACTGCAAATAAAAGCTTCTCAACATGATATTTCAAAGATACAAACACCATCTTATAAAATTCCAAAAGTTATGTATGCCCACCAAAAGTAAAATTTACAACGTTAACTCATATCCAATCTTTCAATTATTTCGAAATGCATCTGCATATCTGGGCGCTTATCTGCAAAATAAAATTTTTCACACACCTTTAGTTTTCCTCCACTCTTCTTGGATGCATCTTGAAGCAGATGAAGCAATCTGTCTTTCTCATTCCGAATCCATGATCTCATGCCATCACACCACTGTCTGGGAGTTCCATGCAAGCCAAAATGAATTTCTGAACCACCCCCCATCACATGCTCCGAGATTCTTGAAACTACATCGGGATCAGTCAGATATGCTCCAGCTGAATTTAGGCCAACATCTACATAGTGAATCTCGGAAATGCTGCTTAAGAAGCTTTCCTTTGAATTGGGTATAATCTGTTCTTCTTCCTGATCTCTAGAGAAATTTCCACCCACTGGCTGTTTCAATTTAGTAGTCCCTACTTTGTTCTCAATGCTTGAATAAGCAAGTTCGGTAACTATCTGGTTAAGTACAGCTCCACCCTTGCTAAAACCAAGGACCACAGTTTTAGGCACACGTGGACATGATGATGATGGTTTTTGATGTCCTCCAGGAATCACATTCTGAGCCTGCTAATCAACAAGCAAAGGCGATACATTTAGAAAATAAATACAATTTAGCAGGTGATTCAATTAGTTCAATCAACTGAAACTAGGTAATGAGAATCAAATAAGTGGCTCGCAAATTCAACTGTTTGAAATTACATCTATCACTCTATCTTACATTTGCAAAAATGTGCGTGTCAGTCTAGGAGTCAGATCTATCTGAACCCAAAGTATTGGGATTAGAGGGATTCACTTGCCATGGATAAACCACACAGCTGTAATAAATATATATAATTTTCAATTAGGATAGATGGTTACATTACGAAGATTATGAAGTTGCAGTTATAAAGTTGCAAAATGAAAATGCAATATACTTAAAATTCAATATGATACTTGAGTCTATAGTAGATAATGTTAAAGGGTTGTACTTAGTCAAGACATTTGATTTGTCTGGGTCTCGACTTCCAATTACAGTAATACCGAATCAATGTAACTCTAAACTCAGAATTCAAAAGAGAAAGACAATTGATGTAGGAATCCGGTATATACCTCTTACCTCTTCAAGGCATTTCGATAAGAGCAAGACAATTGATGTAGAAGCAGGAAATCCATGTGGACTGTAAGTTTTGGGCTCTCCTCTATAGTTCACAGAGGGGATAAAATCTTTATAAACAGCAAAAGGTCCGTTAAAAATGGAAGATTCGATAACCCAAGCATTAACGGAAGCACCCAATTTCGAAACCAGAATGTCGGTTAAATTCTGCAAATCCGACAGCCTCTCGATCACGGGATTCCCAGTGCCTTCAACCCGATCTCCGTTGAAGAAAATTGCATGTGCAGAAGGTATCTGCAATTTCAGACAGGAAAATGAGGGCGAAGATATACGAAATAAGAGAAAGGGCCGAACAAGTTTAAATTAGGGTTGGAATAAAAGAAGGGCTCTATCATTCCCTGTGGCCGTTGAAAAATGTATTCTATAAAAGAAGTTTGTTCTAACTTCTAAATTGCAGAGAGAACAAAAGGGGTTTGCTTTATTTCCTGTAAGTGTTGAGGTAGGAGGGAAAGGGTTAAGGTCTCAACAGGAGAGAAGAGTTGCAGAAGAGAAAGCACAGGTCAGTTCCTGGTTTTAAGGTTTCATGGCGGGAAAAAAAGGGCGACGAGACGAAACTTACAGTTAGCGATTTCGATGAAGGAGCGAGGCACAGAGAAGCCGCAACTCGGTAGTAGGCCCTACTACTGGGATCGAGAGTAACCTTTAAGACTCCGCTCCAACGCTCCATGAACTTGAACTCAGAGAGAGAGAGAGAGAGACTTGGCAGTTGGTGTGCTTTCATGGGCCGGGCCACGGTTTGGCTTTTGTCAAAATTTGAACGGACCTGGTCTGGATCCGCATGTTTTGCCAATACAAACGTGTTCTTTAATTTTGACGGGTATGTATGGAAGATCAATCATGGCCATCATCAGATCAGAGGTGACTCAGTCTGTTATTGTTAGGGAGAACGACGGTTCAGCCTAAAGGTGTAAAGTGGCACGGCACGGCCCGGCCCGTCTGGTGGAAATTAGGGGGGTCGGCCACCTGGGCCAGGCAGGGCTGCCGGCCGTGCCATGGGTTTGGACCGTGTTGGGCTGGGCCACAGGGCGGGCCTTGGGCCTAAGCCGAAACGGGTTGCACTGTTTTTTTTTTTTTTGAAAATTTTGATTTCTTTTCTAAGTAAAATTGTAAAACTAAAATATTTCACTTTCCTATGAATTTTGGGAATTAGGAACTATTTAAAAAATTAAGAAATGAGAAATCTAAGTTGTTTACCACATAAATGAAAAAAAACTACTTAACCAAATTGAAATAAGAATGATGGAATAACAAATTGGAAGAAAAATATGAATTTTATTTCATTTAAATTTGAATGGTACAAATTAGTGAATTACAAATACAATGAATGATTGGATCATTGCATACTTGGATGAATGAAATATAAAAATGGAATAAATTAATAAAATATAAAAAATACAATATGGTTACAAATTGAAAATACAAAATTATATTGTTAAAAAATTTTAAAAATATATCAAATAAATTAAAAAAATATATATATCAAATAATTTGAAAAAATGAAAAATTCTACAAGTGGTCAAATTCATGAATCATCATTCATGACTTTCATCATTTGCTTCGGGTGAAATGTCCGGTGTTGTATCATGCCTTCTCTTGTCTTGTAATCTATCTTCTGCATCTAACCAATCATTGAAGCAGATGCACATCTCTATGCTCTCATCGTTCATGCAACTTTTTGTCATCCAGTACCCTGGTACACTAAAACAAGACTCCGATAGAACTGTAGACACAGGCGGGATTAGTAGATCACGTGCCATGGCGGTGAGAACCGGATAATTTTTCGAGTGTTCACTCCACCAGGCGAAAATATCAAAATTATTTGATACTTCACCTAAATTAAAAAAAAAATTGCTTACAATTAAAAATTAAGTTTAGTAAATGAACTTGTTGTAGAGCTACCAGATTTCTGCCTTCTACTTATTAAATAAAAAAGATTTTCTCTTCTACTATTGGGCTCAAAGTTAGAATGAGAAGAAGGAGAAGATGAACAAGTTGTAAGAATATTTCCTACAATTTCAGATTCATACAAACTGTACATTTCAAATAATAATTTATTTATTTCTTCTTTTTTATTTCCTATATCAATATTCATATCTTCATAATATGTTTCAAGTAAAATATCTAAACCATCTTTCATAATCCTAGGGTCTAATATTGTAGCTAAAAAATAAAGGGGGCAAATATTCTTCCAATATTTTTTAAATTTATTTTCCATAATTTCAACAATACATTGAAATTGTGGATCATTTCTATATTTGGCAAAACAATCACTAATTACCATTAATTGATACCGTAAATTACAACTAGTTGGATAATAAATTCAAGATAATTCATTTGTTGCATCATAAAAATGTTTCAAAAATCTCTTATATAGACTACCATTTCCCGATCTTCCTCAAAAATCATATCATTAGGCATTTTTAAATTATAAAAATCATAAAGAATTTGTTTATGAGATATACAACTTTCTAACATAGCATAGGTAGAATTCCACCTATGCCTTACATCTAATATAAAATGTTTATATTTTAAACCATATTTTTGGCATAAATATTTAAATTCTTGTTTTCTTGCCCTTGAACTTTTTATATATATAAAACAATTTCTAATTTTTGAAATATGATTTCAAATAATATTCAAGGCATCTTGAATACATAAATTTGAGATGTGACATACACATCTAAAACTCAGCCTCTGCAATGTCACGTATAAAATTTTAGCAAAAGTAATAGTAGACCATCTTCGTACTATTCTAGACAATTTTATCTCCCCAAACCAAATGGCTTTTGTCTTGGGAAGACAAATGGCAGAAAACTCAATAATCACTCAAGAGATGTTTCATTTCTTGAGGCGCAAAAAGAAAGGGACTGGCTACATTGGCCAGAAATTAGACATGTCTAAGGCTTATGACAAGCTGGAATAGAGTCATCTCCTTAAAATTCTGTCCCTTTTAGAGTTCTTAGATGACTTCTGTCTTTTAATTAAGGAATGAATTTCTTCTGTATCCTTTTCTATCCTCATCGATGGTACCTCAGAAGGCCGCTTCTACCCCTCTAGAGGTTTAAGACAAGGGGATCCTCTCTCTCCGTACCTCTTTATCTTAGCTATGGAAGGCCTATCTAGACTTCTCCATAAAGCTGAAGCAGAGAGAAAAATCCAAGGGATTTCCATCTCCTCTTCCTCCCCCAAAATCTCTCACTGTTTCTTTGCGGATGACCTCATGATCTTTATCAGAGCTCATAGGGAAGAAATTGACAATCTTAATCAAATTCTAAACTCTTTTCAAGTTATCTTTAGTCAATTGATTAATATAAACAAGTCAGTAATTTACTGTAGTAGAAATATTCATCCAAGGCTTCAAAGACTAATAAGAAGACAAGTCAAATTGAAGTCTTTTCCGGAAAATACTAGACATTTAGGGCTTCCCCTTTTTTTGTCTAGGAGCAAACATGCCTGATGGAGGGTGATTTGGCCCAACCTCGTAGCACAGGTACACGTGGGTGTGACCTTGTTCAAGTGATGACTCAGCGTGACAGCACAGCAGGCACAGCCGCAACTCGATGGAAAAGTCACACCGAGTTCAGTCCAACAACTAGGCGGGATAGACTAATCGTCGAAAGCCGCCTAGCCCGCGTCTCCTCCCTGGGGATAAGGCACCCCGAGCTGCCTCCGAGCTCGGGGCCCCCTAACCTCTCCTAATATCCGAGCCCCACCAGTGGATCTCAGGCCATTCCCAGACAGGAGCACACCGACCAGCCTCTAGATGCTCCAAGGTGAAGACACCTCGGGTCAGACAGCTCGGCATAGCTTGCCATAGGCAGCTCGCTGCTTACGAGATAGCCCGGCATAGGGTAACTCGTGAAAGAGTAGTTCGACATATCGCAGGAAGATCTCCTACCTGACCACCGTACCCGACAAATCAGGGGACAGCAGCCATGTCCCTCGTCAGACAGCGTCGTGCCTACCACCTTTAGAGGGTGCCTTACACCTGACCGGCACGTACCCTACAATGACGGCCCCGCGTGTGACACCTCAGCCCTGCCTGTAACGGCTGCGACATGCTGACAGTGGCGGTTATACCTGCCCTATCAGAGGCGAGTGGGCCTGATGCAACGGAATTCTGTTATAAGGAGCCTATTCTCAAAGAACGAGGTATAATCTATCACTCGCGCTATCTACACTCTTAGCCTTCACCTTCTCCTTGCTTCTTCCACAGAATACTAACTTAAGCGTCAGAGTGTTAACGCCGGGCAAGCCCTCGGGGATTCTTCTTCTACTTCATCTCAGGTACCCTTCGGGAGCCAAGCAAGTGTCAGTTAGGAGTGACCGAATTGCGCACCATCAATGCCTAACTGTCTTTTATACTAGACAATATCAAATTAAACAGATGGAGAGCAACAACCATCAGTCACAAGTGCTAATTCAATAAGTACTCCAAGCTACCCCTATCCATGCCATGTCCCTTATTAAGTTCCCAAAGAAAACTATTGACCAATTAGAGATATATTTTAAAAAATTTTGGTGGGGTATTTCTAAAGAAAAATCTCTTCCCCATCGTTGGTGTGCTTGGCATAAATTGACCCGTCCAAAGGCACCAGGAGGCTTAGGATTCAAAAATCTTACTCTATTTAACTAAAGCCTCTTAAAGAAAGTAGCCTAAAAATTTATTAATGAACAACATAAACTCTAGGCTCAAATATGGAAATCTAAATACCTCAAAAACAAAGATCTATTTCCTTCCTCTATCCTCTCTAAATGGTCAATTTATTGGAAATCCATTAGCCCAGAACTTAGTGATTTAGCCTCTGAAAGTGGTGCTTTAGTTAATGAAAATTCTATCTTTTGAATTTCTCAGCGACCATGGATTCAAAAAAAAAAATCAAAACTTTTCTTGGATTCCTTTCCCACATGCCCCAAATCTCAAAGAAACGAATATCACCCACTTACTCCATCACGGCCAATGGAATGTTGAACTCATATACTCATTATTCTCCCCTACAGAGACAACACATTTTGGAAACTCCCATTTATCCAAGTTCAAACCCAATTACTTGGATCTTGCTATCTCATTTGTCAGGTAGTTTCACAAGAAAAAGAGAATATCGAAATAAAATCACTGCCCTTTCGTCTCACCTCTCACCAATTCTCAATTTCTGCTTCAGAAAAATTTGGAAAATGAATACTACTCCCAGATTTAAACTTTTTCTGTGGAGGGTACTTAATGAGTTTGTACCTGTGAAAGAGAAACGTTGTTTAAAAGATAATCAAAAACTCGTGTCCTTTGTGAAATTGAACCTGAAACAACAGTCCATTTATTCCTTAATTGTCCTTATGCCCAAGCTATTCTATTTGGAAACCCCTGGAATATCAATTCTCAAAGTATCTTTCAAAACTCTTGGGATACTAATATCGATAACCTTTTTAGCTAGGTGAACGATAACCGACTCGACCTGGTCGGTTTACCTAGAAATGAAACTGAAACCGACCTTGTACTAAGTAAAATCGACCTGCTTGGTTTGAATCGGTTTGGGTTGGTTTGCAACGGTTTTATGAATGATTCTCTCAGTGTGAATAGTAAAGGATTCAAATCTAAGAAAGCAAAGGCTGGATGTCTAGAAATTAAAAATGATTTGATGGATTAAAACTGATATTTTATATATCAAATATTTTATATATAATATGTAGATTTCTGAAATAAAGTTGAAATATATATATATAATATCTAAGTTGGTTTGGGTCGATTCGGTTTCGGTTTTCATCTGTGAAAACCGAAACCGAACCGAACTATCGGTTTATGATTTTTTATAACCCGAAACTGACCGATGATGAAGAAAAACCGACCAACTCGGGTTGGATCGGGCCAGGTTGGTCGGTTTGGGTCTTGTTATGAACAGCCCTACTTTTCAACAATCATAGCCCCAAAGAAACCCTCGTGACTTTGAACAAGGAGCTAGCTACCACATGCAGGTCCAAAATGTTCCTATCCAATGACCGGTCTAAAGTTGCCACCTCATCTTTTCAAGTGACTCATCAAAGTGCATACATCTAGACAAAACGACTCTGGATCTCCTGCCCATGAGAACTCATCAAAGTGCATACATCTCCCTTGCATAATACTATGTAGGAGGATGAGATGTTCTCCATGTGTGACTGCGATGTTATGTGTGTAGATGTGAGCAGAATTTGTGTGGGCAGGAGATCGGAATCAGACAAAACATCCCCCAGAATCCAATAACGAAACTTGGATGAATAAATCATTTGTACAACTGAGGCCTTTCATTGCTTCCGGTTTGATGATTAAACCTATCAAACACAGTTTTGGTTCAAACTAGTGATTTAGGTGGTTTTGGTATTCGAGTCTTTTTTTTTTCAATTGTCAGCGCAATTCGGCATATATATTTTCTCCCTCACTTTTTTCTCATTAAGTTGGTTGAGTTCAAGGTATTAAAAACCGGACCGGATAGGGAACCATTTTGGCCACTGGTTCCAGGTCAAGTGGTCTGATCGTCTGGGTCGATGGTTCAACTGCTTGAGTCAGTGGGTCACCAATCAAATCAACGGTTTTTTGCCCATAACGATTTTAAGGTGAAATAGAACCAGTTAGCAGGATTGTTCCTAACATAACGGTCGGTATGGTTTTCAAAACCATGGTTGAGTGTTTTCAAACAACACTAAATGACTTAGATTTCGCAAAAAGAATTGAGTTGAGTCGAACCAAGTATCAGGCTGTTCAAGCTTGAGCTAAACTCAAAATCACAAAGCTCGAAATTCAACGCGAGATCAATCAAATTTCATGTACTTCGCTTGAACTCGATTCAAGTTGATTTGTGAACTACTTGAGCTTGGCTCAACTTAAGCCGAATATAAATAAATTAGTATTAAAAAGTATAAGTAAATTAATATTATAAATGCTATAAATAAAATATAATTCATATTATCAAAATACGTTAATGTCAAAAAATTAATGTTTATTTATATTATAAATAGAAATATATTAAAAAATATTGTTTTATTATAAATTCGGATAGGCTCACAAGCCACTTGAACCAAGCATTGCAAAACTCAAACTCGGTTTGACCAACTAGTCAGTATACCTTCCCAGGATATGAGGGAGACTTATCGACTTTCATTTTCGGAAGACAGCGGTTTAGTGGTTTGACCGCCGGGTTGATTGGGTAAGCCAATATAGATTAAATAGTGATCTCATCACTGTGTTGGAATCTTTTTTATTAAGTTATATTTGCAAACACTATTTAATTAATTATTCCATCCTTATAAAGTGTTCTTAGGAGTGTTTTATTGTAGTTTTAATCCCGTCAGCACCATTTAAGTGAAAATACCCCTGCATGAGTGCATGTACATTAGACCTGTTCATGGCCAGGTAGCCTGATGGGCCGAGCCGGTCTGATTTAAGTTAAGTTTGCGGATTTGGGCTCGGACTTTTTTTAAAAAAGTTCGGTCTAAGCCTAAGCTAGATTTGATAATGTATTTATATAATAAAAATATATTTTATAAAAATATATATAATATTTTTTCTTTATTATTCTTATCTTTTTTTCAAGTAATAGTAAGATATTTCATTATTTTTAGTTATTCAGGTCTTTTAATATAAATAAAACAGTTTTTTATTGAATAGAAAAATCATTTTTCAATCTTCTGATCGAGCACAAGCATGGGCCTAGAATCCGGGCTTTATATAAGGGCTGACTCAGGCTCAAGACCTAGGCCCACTGGTTTGGCCAGCCTCGGTCCAACATATATTCTATTAATACAAAGACAAAGGCCGGCCCAAACCATGAACATGTCTAATGTACACACAAGAATTGGGTTTCTAGAGAGGATGTTTATCATTAGAAGATGATGTTCACCACAAGATATAAATGTGTCCTTAATAAGTTAGAGTCTGTTTGGTTTGTGGGAATAGGGGTTTATAATCAAAATTGGAATGGACCATTCCAATTCCAATTGTTTGGTTGGGTGGAATTGAAATTCTTGGTTGAATGGCATTCCCTTGTTTGAGGGAATGGTCATTCCCTCCCCTTTCTTTGGGAATGAAATCTCATTCGAGCTGATTTCAATTTTCATTATAATTCCTATCTAAACCAAATAGACTATGGGAATAGAACATTCTAATTCCAATTCCAATCAATTTCAATTTTATTCAAACTTTAAACCAAACAAACCCTTAGTCAAAACCTCATCACATTTATAGCATTTGGCCAGATGTTCTGAAACCACTAGCTGGTGCATATGATGAGTTGTTTGATCCTACACTTCTATACTGGGTCATTGACTCAGGTAAGTAGTTTAGAGCTTGAAGTTGCTCAATCCTTGCCAACAGGGCGGAGTCAGATAATCCTTGCCAACAGGGCGGAGTCGAGGTGGAAGGACGAAGCTGCGCAATGAGATCTGAAATCAAGAAACAAATCAGAGGCCCAAGGAGAAATCCTCGAGTAGGTACTCCGACACTCAAGTCAATAGAAAGCAATGGATGGTCTGGTCGAGCAGTTAGAGAATAGTGCTGGTCAGCAGAGTAACAGTATGAGATTCAAAAGTCAGATCCTTTACCATGAGTGGGAGGTACCTTTTTACATCCGATGATTCGTTTCTTGATCGGATGAGGCTTCCGGGGTTGTCAGGACGAGGTTACCCACCGAGGTCTACGGGATAGGACCTAATCCCCAGCGGAGTTGTCCCCATCTGCATGACGATCTCCTGTCTTGGTTGTGCTAATCCACATGACCTGGTGCCGATGTGGTTGAAGAGATAAGTTGGGTCGTGGAGGTGATGCGGTGCTAACGTTGCCTAATAGATAATCCGGCCACGTAGGTGACATGTGGCATCTAGAACCAGCTTAACCATTACTCAAACACCACTCCCCCAATTCCAAAGTCGAGGAGTGAAGTGCTCGTCCACGGTGTGGCGTGGAAGAGTTCTTCAGTTCTCGGATGAAGAACTTGAAGTTGAAGTTTGGTTGAGCATTTAATTCAGACCATGTGACTTGAGGTTGGACCAGTTTTTTGGATGAATCGGGTACACGTTGGCGTGACCTTGTTCAAGCGATGACTACGACAGAGGTAGTGGCAGGTCTGTCCTTCTGGGACGTGTTACTCACCCGATTGGTCAGTACACTACAACGGTTACCTGCACAGCCCTATCAAATAACGGCTACGACAGAGGTCCAGTGGCGGTTACGCCCGATTTGACAACAATGCTCATATATATAAGAGCCCCCTAGTTGAAGGGGAGGACTCTCTCGAATATCTGATATCTTATCTTGAACTTACTTGAACTAACTCAGTGATCTAGCACAACCTACACTCTTAGCCTTCTTTGCACTCATTGCTGCTTTCTCCGACGTTCTAACTTTAGCATCGGAGTATTCCCTTCGGGCAAATCCCCCGACAATTCTTCACCGATCTCTTCTCAGGTACCGTCCGTCTCCAGCGAGGAACCAGTCAGTTGCCAGCTAGGAGTGTTCGGATTGCGCAACATCATTTGGCGTCGTCTATGGGAAACGCTTCAAAAAGGCTTTCTCTAAGTTTCTACATCTTCCCTCTGAGAACTTAGCATTCATGGCCTTCTCCAGCAACGTCAGTCGTGGTGAAAACCAGAACGCTCTTGAAGAGCAACCCCAGCTTCCCACTGCCAGTATCGGACAGTTCACCGTTCCCCTCTCTGTAGATGGGATCCCCCACTTGAACGTGCCTCTCACAGTGGCACTCGTGAACGCTCCACACCCTTCCATGGTTGGAGCGACCTTTGTTGAACCGTAGGTCGTGCCCCCAGTGACCACCCAGAATTAGTTGGAAGACCTAGTGCAGTGCATGCGAGCCAGGCAATCTCAAATACAGCAGTTCTAGCAGTTCCAACTCTACCAGCAACAAGTGTTGCATCAAGTCTCTCAGTACCAGTATCAGAGGCAGTTTCCTTCCTTGCCTTAGGCCCAACAGCGGCTTCCCCCTAGGCATCCAGCCTTGAAGCAAGCCAAGCCTTCCTGCCGAAGCGAACCACCTCGCCGGGGAGAAGCCTCTTAGGCCTAGGATCTCTCCAAAAGCCAAGTCTCTTCCCATGGCAGAGAGGAGAGGCCAGCCACCCCCGCCTCGAAGCTTGTGGG
This sequence comes from Nelumbo nucifera, assembly GCF_000365185.1. The sequence goes on from NW_010729171.1 coordinate 1,102,884, forward strand.
CAGGTCGGGGGCCTCCCAGCTAACCAAGCCCGTATCACCACAACACTCGCAATCCGAGCTCTCGCTCGCAGAAAATCCATTTGAGGTCCTAGCCGCAGACACCAGGTAGGGCCCTTCGGTTCAGAGCTACCACCAGCAGTCCGAGCCCATCGAGCTCGGTAACACTGAAGCAAGCAGCACCAACGCTGAGCCGGCAAAGCAGCAACGAAGACACCGATGAGCTCACTGAACTTCAAACCGTATCTCACCCGAGCTCAAAGGTAAAGAGGAGGTGAGCTCATGTGAAGTAAAAGCTACTCCCCTCTTCTCAGTTCCTTCCCCACTATCTCCAGAACTTGTTGTTGTCCCCAAGGCAAAAGACTTCAAGCTCCCTCCACTGGACAAGTATGATGGATCCTTTGATCCGAATGATCATGTGGACACCTTTCAATCCCAGATGCACCTGGCAAGGGCCAGTGAATCCTGCATGTGCGTGGCCTTCTCCACCACCTTCAAAAGGGTAGCCCACACATGGTACTGAAACCTCGCGCCTAGTTCGATAAGAAGTTGGGCGCAGTTCAAGCAAGTTTTCACCCCCCATTTTGTCACCAACAAGAGGTGCCCAAAAACTCAAGAAAGCCTCCCCGACATAGTTCAAAAGGAAGGGGAGTCCATTCGGAGTTACATCAAGTGGTTTAATGATGCTTGTCTACAGATACCCGATCTGGACCCCACAGTTCGCCTCACCGTAGCCAAGCGAGGTATTACCCACAAAGAGTTCAAGTGGCATGTGGCCGTCAATCAACCCAAAACCGTGACCGAGTTCCTCAATCTCGTAGATCGGTTTATCGAGACTGAGGAAGAGATCAACCAGAAGGGCGAGCAGATCCTCGAGAAAAGGAAAAGGGATCCAGAGCCCTCAACTCAGGGCGACAGCAAGAAGAAGAAGGACCAAGCTCGGGGAGCAAAGCCAAATCAGACTTTCTGAGCTCCAGCAGCAGAAAGAGACTACACGCCCCTCAACGCGAAGTGGCCACCTCGGCTAAAGGCAGACCCTAATGTTATAAATAAAAATTAGTATTGTAGTTTTCATAAAGATCACAGTCATAGCACCGAGAACTATAAAAACCTCCGCGACGAGATAGAGGAGCTCATTCGTCTCGGGTATCTGAGAAATTTTGTACAAAATAATAATAATAATAATAATAATAATAAAGCAGGTCGGCAGGGGGAGCAGAGTAGAAATGCTCCCGAGTCCAGCACAGAGGCAGAACAACCGCAAAAGCAGCCCCCCAAAGAGAGACCAATACGGGGGACCATCCACGTGATAGTCAGAGGATCAATTGTGGCAAGCTGCACCTCAGCCGCAGCTCGGACATCAGCTTGCGAGGCTGCCAGGGAGGAACAGCACCCCCTGAAGCGGCCAAGGATGGAAGACCCAATCTTCTTAACAGAAGATGACGCGCACGGGGTCCACTACCCCCATGATGACGCACTCGTCATAAAGATGAAGATCAATGACTTTGAAGTCAGGTGCATCCTCGTCGACTCAGGCAGCTCAGCGGACATCCTCGTCAGAGCAGCCTTTGACCAACTTCAGCTCTAAGAGAGCGACCTGAAGCCCACGAACACTCCCCTGGTAGGCTTCAGCGGAGAGGAAGTCAGGCCCCTGGGAAGGATTACAGTACCTATGGAAATCAGCACTTGGCCTAGCATAGTGAGGTTCAACCATGATTTCTTAGTGGTCGCAACCCCCTCCCCGTATAATGCCATAATAGGTCGGCCGATCACCAATGCTTTACGAGCTGTGGTATCCACCTACTACTTGGCCAGGAAGTTCCCACAAACCTCGGAATCGAGATAGCGCGAGGTGACCAACTTGAGTCTCGTAAATGCTACATCGCCGCCCTTAAAGGGAAAGCCAAGGTGGCCGACGACCTCGAGCCGGAGCAACCTACGGAGCAGAGATCGACGCCTCCGTTGAGGAGCCTCTGCGATATAAACTGGTACGCTTCTTACTTAAAAATTTAGATATTTTTGCATGGTCCGCGGCAAAAAAGCCCAGCATTATCACTCATAAGCTTAACATTGATCCTGTAGTTAGGCTCGTTAGACAGAAGAAACACAACCTAGCCCCTGAGTGGTGGAGGACAGTCGACGAGGAGGTCGGGAAGCTCCTTGCTGCTGACTTTATCAGGGAAGCCCATTACTCGAACTGGGTGGCCAACCCCGTTCTGGTAAAAAAGGCTAACGGTAAATGGCGCATGTGCGTCGACTACACCGACCTGAACCGAGCTTGCCCAAAGGACTGTTTCCCACTCCCCATGATCGACCATCTGGTGGACGCAACCTCAGGCCACGAGCTACTGAGCTTTCTAGATGCCTATTCAGGCAACAACCAGATCAGGATGGACCCGACTGATGAAGAAAAGACTGCCTTCATAACCGAGCAACCTTTCAAAGACTGATGAAGAAAAGACTGCCTTTGGGCTTAAAAATGCCGGGGCAACCTTTCAAAGACTTGTAAATAAGTTGCTTGAGCCATTGATTAGCCAAAAAATAGAGTGCTATGTTGACGACATGGTCGTCAAAACCCTATTTTCGTTAACCAGTGCGGCATTGAGGCCAACCCGGATAAAGTAATGGCCATCCAACACATGAGACCACCCCGAAAAATGTAGGAGGTTCAGAGGCTGAATGGCCGAATAACCGCCCTGAGTCGCTTCATGTCCAAGTCAGCAGACCATTGCCTACCTTTCTTTAAGGCAATTAAAAGCAAAGGGTTTGAATGGACCCAAGATTACCAGCTCGCATTCGACAAGCTCAAAACGTACCTGACTAGCATACTGGTTTTAAATCGGTCCAAGCAGGGCAATGTTTTAGAGCTGTACCTCTCGGCAATTGATGAAGTGGTCAACTAGGTACTAATAAAAGTGGTAGATCGGGTCCAACGACCTATCTACTATGTTAGTAAACTGTTGCAGGGAGCAAAGACAAGATATCCGGACATAGAAAAGCTGGCCTACGCAATAGTTATTGCGGCTCGAAAGCTCCATCTGTACTTCTAAGCTCATACTGTTGTCGTCCTCACCAACAAACCTCTAAGGCAAGTTCTGCTCAACCCCAAAGTATCTGGTCGATAGACGAAGTGGGCCATTAAGCTCAACGAGTACGACCTCCAGTACAAGCCGTGAACTGCTATTAAGGCCCAAGCCATAGCAAACTTCATCGCGGAATGTACTTTCAGCTCCGAAGTCCCCAGGCCGGTTGAGCACGAGGCCCCCAGTTCGGGCGATTTCGAAGCTCCCAGGCCGGTTGAGTCTGAGCACCGTGAGGTAGCAGCTAGTGCGGCATCTCTCCTATTGAGGCCAAGCGCGAACTGGGATGAGGAGCCCTGTATCCTTCACGTAGATGGCTCCTCGAAGCAGTAGGGCAGCGGAGTCGGAATCGTCCTGTACGGCCCAAGTGGCACAAAGTTAGAGTACGCACTACGCTTTGATTTCGCGGCATCCAACAACGAAGCAGAGTATAAAGCGTTGATAGCCGGGCTGGCTCTAGCCAAAGAAGTAAAAGCCAAGCATATCGCCACCTGCAGCGATTCCCAGCTTGTGGTCAATCAAGCCACAGGTGAATACAAAGCTCGCGAACCAACTATGATTGCCTACTTAGACAAAGTAAGAGAGGCTCTGCTCAACTTCCAGTCCCACTTCATCAGGCAAATCCCGAGATCGGAGAACGCT
>NW_010729171.1:1106991-1123817 GCF_000365185.1 Nelumbo nucifera
GAGCTGGATCGATCCGCTTGCGAGATTCCTACTACACGGGACCCCCCCTACAGACCGCATTGCCGCCAGAAGGGTAGAGCGTCATGCGGCCAAATACGTCATGATAAACGAACGACTGTAACATAGAACCTACACGCACCCCTACATGCTTTGCTTGCGACCCTTCGAAGCCAAGCCCGTACTCCGCGACACTCATGAGAGCCTATGCGGTGGACACTTGGGGGCAGGGCCCTCACCCAAAAAGCACTACGACAGGGGTACTACCAGCAAACAATGAAAGCTGATGCAATTGAGCTCGTCAAAAAGTGTGACAAGTGCCAAAAGCATGCCAATATCCACCACCAGCCCGCTGCCAACCTCAAGTATCTCACCAATCCGTGGCCTTTCGCACAATGGGGCATCAATATACTCGAATCGTTTCCACCAGCGACAGGCCAGAGGAAGTTCCTAGTGGTAGCAATGGATTATTTCACCAAGTGGGGAGAAGTTGAACCTCTCGTGACGATCATAGCTCGAAATGTCCGAAACTTCTTTCAGAAGAACATAGTGTGCCGCTTCGAGTACCTCGGGTTCTGATTTCGGATGACGGTAAAAAGTTCGAGAACATTAAATTTCAGAACTAGTACCAAGACATGGGGATCCGATAGAACTTCACTTCAGTTGCACTCCCTCAAGCAAACAGTCAAGCAGAAGTCACGAACAGAATTATCCTCCGTTGACTGACGGCACGGTTAGACCGAGCTAAAGGACTATGGACAGACGAGCTACCCAGTGTTCTATGGGTTACCAAACCATAGAGAAGACCGCCATAGGAGAGACCCCCTTCAACCTCACCTACGGCACCGAACCAATCATCCCAGCTGAGATCGAGGTTCCCTCGCTACGACTGGAAGCGTATGATGATAAGGCAAATGAAGACGAGCTACGTACCAACCTCAACCTACTCGACGAAGTAAGGGACCTCGCATATATCAGGACCACAGCTTACCAGCAAATAGTAGCTCAGTACTATAACGTCAGGGTCAAGAAGCGGAACCTCTGCGCCGGTGACCTGGTCCTTCGTAAATTTATGGTACCTGAGCCCGGCGTCGGCAAAGTCTGACCGAATTGGGAAGGACCCTACCGAGTGAAACGGGTTCTCGGGGAAGGAACATACGAGCACTAAACCCTTGAAGGAAAACAAGAACCTCGGGCATGGAATATTGTCAACATAAGATAGTGTTACCTTTAACTACTGAGTAGACCACGAGTCACTCTTAGACCGTAAGGGCCAAAAATGTCGAGCTAACAAAGACCTTGGCGCGATAAGACCCAGTCGCCGCTTTGGCAAGGGCGAACAACTGAGTAGACCACGAGTCACTCCCAGAGCCTAAGGGTCAAAAAGCCGAGCTAACACGACCTCGGTGCAGTGAGACCTAGTCGCCTCCATGGCATGGGCAAACTCCAAGAGTGGACTATAAGTCACTCCCTCAGCCTAAGGGCTAAAACACCGAGCTAACTAAGACCTCGGCACGATGGAAGACTTAGCCGCTTCACCGGTAAAGGCAAAGTATTAAGTATCAGAGGCGTAGGCAACTCGGGTCTGAACCCCATGAAGCATAGCTCGTCTCAGCATATTGGCTAAACTTGACAAGGAACAACCTATGAACAAACAATTTGGGCATACATGGTAATTATTTCGGGGTATACTATAAAAATACCTCAAGCATTAAGGGATAGCTCGGGGTAACAACTACCAAACAATCTTACTTCGGGTATGTAGCTCTAACAGCCCGAGGGATGAAACCGCTTCGGTAAAAAATAAAGAGCACACCATACTTAGCAGAAAAAGAAAAATTCCATTACTAATTCATAAATAAAAACCAGGCTTAATAGCCCGGAGAGAGTTCAACAAAAGTAAATAGGGCACAACCGCCCCAGAAAGAGACTTTGAAAACATGGTTCTGACACCTGGGAACCACCTGAATTCAGTCAGAAGAAAATAACAGAAGAGTCGCCAGCCTCAAGGGTCCACTTCCTCCACTTCGTCATCGTCCTCCGAGGAGTCAGGCTCCCCCTCCTCCGCCTGGTCCGCCGTCTCAGGATCAAGGCCCTTCATCGCTATGCCCTCGAGGTTGAGCCTAGAGAACTCCTTCCGCACCAACCAGCGGCAGATCTTGTATCCGGAGCGGTACGAGCTCGAGCCATACTCCACTAGGAGGTCGTGATAATCCTGGGAGTCCTTGAAGTTGCAGACCGCCTTAGCCCACTCGGCCTCCACCATGGCGTCGAAGTTCCGAGTTTGGTCTTGAAGCGTGGACTCCAAGTCTCGAACCTACTGCCGAAGAAGCTCCTCTCCGCCGACACCCTCGATGTCTCCTCCCTGTAGTGAGCACTCTCCTCAGATAGCTGGGAGATCTGCGCCTCTTGGTCCCAGATGAGCAGCTCCTGGGCCTCGCTCCCCTTTTGAGCCTGAAGGACTTCACCTCGGGCCCATTCAAGCTCGCCCTTGAGCTTCTGCACGGTTGACCCCTGATTACGAGCATCGCCAGAGTGGATGTTGGTCTRGAGGGCCATGGYGTGGATGGCGGAGTTCACCTGCCAAYARGAGACTAAGGTCAGAAAAGAGAAAARGAAAARAAAAAGAGAAAGAAGGAAGAGAAAGAAGGAAGAGAAAGGACACTTACCACTATGCAGTGGGCGGAGGCAAACCTGGCGAGCTCCTTGGGGTCCATCTCTCCCTAGCAAGTGACCTCCTCGTGGCAGATCGCCCTTCGGCTCTTACGTGTAGCCACGATGTAGTCATTAACACCCTCCTAGTTCTCGGTAGGGAACTGTGAGAAGGGAAAGGGGTGGGATGGCCCAGACGAAGAAAACTGCCATTGCGCGGGGAGCGCGGGCCCTTCTGCGCCACCTTCCATGGCGACTCCCTCGAATGGGACAGGTGGAATCTTAGGTGGTGGAGAAGCGAAGACCGGGTCAGCAGACTCCAACTCAGCACCCCCAGAAGTTGTGGCTTTGTCCGAATGCGACCTCTTCGCCTTACGCTTCTGGTTGCTGGAAAGAAGGCGGTGTGCGTCAACACCAGACATGATGGCTGCCAAAAAACCACAAGGTATTAGTCTAGGAAAAAAAATTTTACAAGACACTACGCGACCGAAAAGGCAACCTACCCGGGCTTAGACCGGCCTGCGCGAGCTTCTCCTCGATCAAGTAGTCCAACTAATGGAATTCTACCCTAGCTCGTTCCAATACTTAGGCAGAAAAATTGCCTCAAGGACCATTTCAAGAGGAATCGCCTCGCCGTACCCTCAGGAGCTCACTACAAGGTAGCTCGCGACAGGATAGCTCGGTACTAAGCGGCGCGATGTTTTCAGGAAGCTTCTATCTGACAAGACCGTACCCGTCAGACTGCACCACATCTCCTGACCGACAGCGCAGCCCCTGCCAAACCGACAAGTCTGTGCCCACGTCTCTTGATAGGTGGTGTCGTGTCTGTCCTTCCGGAATGTGTAACTCACCCGATTGGTTAGTACACTGCAATGGTTACCTGCGCAGCCCTGGCAAATAACCACTATGATAGAGGTCCAGTGGCGGTTACGCCCGATTTGACAACAACACTCATATATAAGAGCCCCCTAGTTGAAGGGGAGGTCTCTCTCGAATATCTGATATCTTATCTTGAACTAACTTAAGCATCGGAGTATTCCCACAAGGAAAGTCCCCCGGGAATTCTTCACCGCTTTCTCAGGTACCGTCCGTCGCCAGTGAGGAGCTAGTCTACTGCCAGCTAGCAGTGCCCGGATTGCGCAGCATCAACTTCTTTCCCGATGTTGATCCGTGCCGGACTGATGAACGAAGAGGTCAATCTGTTTTGTTGCTTTGGCCTTTTATTTTCCGGTCTTCTTCTTTCCCGAGTTGATGACTTTTACCACTTAGGCGCTTGTTTTGCTATAGGGGCTGAGAGAGCTAGCCAGGAGGAGATCCTTTGTTGAATGAGGGAGGGGCAGGACAGACGAAGCCAAGGTGCTCGGGGGGCCCAGCCACAATCCGAAGCGGTGCCGCCGAGTGGACTCCCAGGCAGGAGAGGAGAGTTAGGCAAAGGTCCGAAGAAGAGTTTGTTGTGGTTGACCCAGAGGAGGGCACCTAGGCTGCATACATCCTTCTCCACAAGTGAACACACCGAAGGACAACACTCTATCTCTCAATAACCGCGATAGAGTGTCCACTCCAAAGACGGGATCGAAATGGAAGGTGTGCCCAACCAGCTTCTCTGTCTTCGGTCGCTACAGGGCCTTTACGAGGCAAGCCACACCGAGATCTTGCATCTGAAGGCTCAGCAAGATGAGCATGAGGCGGGAAATATGAGGATGACTGCGCTGGAAGATGAAGTGGCCGAGCTTAAGCGTGGCATTGTAGAGCGGTCTAACACAATCCGCAACTTGAAGGGGCACATTACTGAGTTGAAGGCTGTGCGGGAGCAGCTGAAAAGGAGGTTGCCAAGAGGGAGGCCCGGGAAGGTGACGTGGCGATTGCTCGGTTTAGGGGTTCAGTGGAGTACTAACATGAGATGGATGACTATGTCGCACACTCCTTCGACACGGGGTTCGATCTCTTTCAGAATAGGATTTTGCGCCGGTTCCTCGATATTATAGAGGTTTCACGAGGCTTGAGCCCCTACGGTCCTGACACCCCACCCGCCGAGGATAACACAGCCTTTGTTGACGTACTTGAGGGGAATGAGGAGGCCGATGATCACCCTACCGAGGACTAATGTGTCTGCCCACCGCTATTGCTACTGTTGTCCTGCTTTTTGTCGATATTGTCTTTTCCTCTTTTTCATTTTTTTTTATTTCCAATGATGAAAACGGCTTGGTATGCCAAGCCTTAAGCCTTGTACAAACTTTTGGTGATTAATGAGAAGGATGCTTTTGGCTCTTTGTTGCCGAGATCTTACCATGACCAAGGTCGGAAGTGGTCGAGATCTTTAGTCTTTGGTTTTTTCCCGAAGTGTTATCCGAGCTCTCATCTCTTGGAGGGATGCTCTGTTGTAGGTCTCAGGAGCTTTTGGCTCTTCATGGGCTAGGCGTTCCTCAATTAGCTCTAATCTGACGCTTCGTCAATGGGGTATGCGGAGTTCGGTGACCGCCCTCTAGCCATAAGAGGCGGGAGAATTCTTCTCCACTTTGGGCTCTGGTCGTTAATTAGTCGATTCAACTGGGATGCTCGATTATGAATTGCCAGGCTAACCAGTGTCTATGCGTTGCAAGCTCTGGCCGTTATAAGTCAGTCGAGTCGATGCGCGTAAATTCCAACCATTGAGAGTTTGGTTGAACGTCGTACGTTGTGCTGTGTGTTGAGCAGTGTGCGCCGCGTTGTGTGTGCGCAGTGTTAATTAGTTGATTCAACTGGGATGCTCGATTATGAATTGCCAGGCTAGCCAGTGTCTATGCGTTGCAAGCTCTGGCCGTTATAAGTCAGTCGAGTCGATGCACATAAATTCCAACCATTGAGAGTTTGGTTGAGCGTCATACGTTGTGCTGTATGTTGAGCAGTGTGTGCCGCGTAGTGTGTGCGCAGTGTGTGTGGTGTGCATTGAACAACCACATTGTAGGACAAACAAACTCTTTACTGATGTAAAATCATTGGTAGTACATCTACAGTTTTTTGGTATTCTAGCTCCTCTGTATGGGCTTGTCGTCGAGGCCTTGTATTCTATTGGTGTCGGGTCCGATCACACTGGTAACTCTATAGGGTCCTTCCTAGTTTGGTCCGAGCTTTCCTTCTAATAGCGTGGGCACTATGACATTCCGAAGAACAAGGTCGCCGGTTTTGAATTCTCTTCTTCGGACTTTGGAGTCGTAGTACTTCGCCATTGTTTGTTGTTACGCGACCATCTTGAGTTGTGCCTGATCACGTGATTCTTCCACTAAGTCAAGCTCTGCGCGGAGGTCTTCATTGTTCTGCTCCTCGTCATAGAACTCGGTCCAGTGAGTTGGTGAGCCTATTCCATAGGTATCATGGCTTCGGCCCCATAGGTTAGGCTGAAGGGTGTCTCTCCGGTAACTATCTGCGGTGTAGTCATGTATGCTCAGAGAATGCTCAACAACTCCTCAACCCACCTTCCCTTGGCCTGATCAAGTCTGGTTTTTAGGCCGTGCAGTAGGGTTCAGTTGGTTACTTCGGTCTATCCAGAACTCTGAGGTCGGTGCACAGCTGTATTTCTATAGTCGATCTTCAGGTAGATGCAGAGCGCTTTGAACTTCTGATCAGTGAACTGTGAGCCGTTGTTGATGATGAGAACCCGAAGAACACCAAAGCGGCAGAGAACACTTTGCTAGAAGAAGTTTCAGGCGTTGTGTGTGGTAATACATCCCAGGGCTTCGGCTTCCATTCACTTGGTGATATAGTCCACAACAACAAGGAGGAACCTCTTTTGCCCGACCACGGTAGGGAAAGGTCCGAGGATATCCATTCCCAATCACGAAGGGCCATGGGCTGGTGATCGGCTTCAAGGGAATTGTTGGCTGGGAATGAAGATTAGAATAACTTTGACATCGGTCGCACTTTCTGATGAGCTGGGCTGCATCCTGCTTCATGGTCGGCTAGAAGTACACTTGTCGAAGCGCTATGTAAACCAGGGTTCGGGCAACCCGAGGTGATCTTCGAAGATTCCTTCGTGTATCTCCCTAAGGACATAGTTGCCCTCGGAAGGGAGAAGACACTTTAGGTTGGGAAAAGTGTGTGACCGACGGTAGAGTTTTCCCTGGATGAGGCAACATTGGGCCGACCTGTGTGTGAGTTTCTTGGCTTCTACTCGGTCTTCCAGCCATGTGTCGTCCTGTAGGTACGAAATTATTGGGTCCTTCCAAGACAGGCCTTGCTGAACTAGAAGGATGAGGAACACAGCAGGAGCAATGCTGGGTTGGATTAGAGTGTCAATCTAGACTGTTGCGTTGAGCTCAATCCGAGGCAAACTAGCCAACTTTGAGAGTGCATCAACTCGAACATTTTCAGCTTGAGGGATCTATTGAATAATGAAATTATCGAGTTGTTGAACAATCTCCACACCTTTTGTAAATAGATTTCCATGGTCGGAGTCCGCGTCTCGAACTGACCATGGATCTGGCTGACTACTATCTGGTATTCACTGAAGGCTTCGACATGTCGAGCACCGATGTCTAGGGAAAGTCAAAGTCCGACAATCAGGGCCTCATATTTTGCTTCATTATTGGAGGCCTTGAACTCGAACTTGAGAGCATGCTCTAGTACAGTATCTTCTGAGCCAAAGAGGATGAGGTCGGCCCTACTACCTTGCTTGTTGGATGAATAATCCCCATGGAGAGTCCATTCTGTAGTTCTAAGGCCGGGTTTTGAGTTGTAAAGGTGCATTCTGCCAAGAATTCGGCCAAGGCTTGGGCCTTGATGGCAAGCCGACGGGTGTACTCGATGTTGAACTCACTTAGTTCCACACTCCACTTAATTAACCGACTAGATGCTTTTGTAAGAAGAAAGGCACCAAGCGATAGTAAAGTCCACCATGGCTGTAGAAGTGATCTAACTCTTCGGAGAAACCCATCAAGGGAGTATTGACTGGCAAGAGACGATCTCTACCGATGCCGAGCTTATCAAAGGCCTCTTCAAATAAGATGTCAGTTGAACTCCCTGTGTCTACTAGGATGTGTCGTACTTCGTAGTTCGCTATCTCAGTCGTGATCACTAGGGCATCGTCATGCGGGGTTTGGACCCCCCAAAGGTTTGCCTTCGATGAATGTGATCGGATCCTCTTGTCTTTTCTTCTATTCCCTGTTATCAATCTCCAGTAGTCGTGCATATCTCTTCCGGCCATAGCTGCTCTCCCCTCCAGAAGCCATTCCACCTGAGATCACTACAATGATTCCGGTCGAGGGAGCTCAACCTGGGGGCCTAGGGCACCGCTCCACCTTAGGGGGTTGTCCTCTTTTGTGTCGATGAAGCCCGCAAGGTAGTCGCGCCTATTTTTGTGAATGGCTCATCAACGTGGCTATGGTCAGAGGAGGATTCTTCGAGATGGAGAAGTTGAATGGGGAAGAGTGGAGTCCATGCTATATGGCTGTGATGGCCACTGACTGGTTCAAGTGTTAGACCTGTAGTGCCTTGATATTGAATCCTGCCAGGTAGTCTTTGAGGGATTCCCCTTTCCTCTGCCACACTTGCATAAGACTCGCCAAAGTCTTCCAATGCATTTGGCTTGCTGTGAATTGCTCTCCAACTGTTCCCAAGAGGAGATGGAGCACGGGGGGAGAGAGGAATACCAAGTCAGGGCTACCCCTTTGTGGGTCGCCACGAAAGCTTTACACATCAACCCTTCGGACGAGTCGTGCAACTTCATCTGGGTTTTAAAGGCTGCGACATGGTCATCGGGGTCCATATTTCCATCGTACCTTTCGAATTGCGATGCTCGCCATCCTACTAGGGAGAGCTCATCCACGATGTCCTGTATAAAGGATGGCTAGTTGGTGCCCTGGCTCCGCTCCAACTCAGTCAGGCGTTGTCGGAGTTCCTGGATCTTCACATCCCTGTTGTCTGGAACCGCGACAGGCATGACTCTTCCCTTCTTGGGTGGTGTTGGGCGGTCCTTGTCCAAATTGGACTCGGCAATGAAGACCGGCTGGTGCAGCGTCCATTTGCCGAGCCTTTCCTTGGTTGGAATCCTAGTAGACGGGTGGGTCCTGTTGCGGTTGTCACGTTCACGGGACCGGGCAAACGTCTGGTTTTTCTTACTCAAATCCGGGTAGCCTTTCCTTGGCTGGAATCCTGTTGTGGCTCGATCTTCTTGAGACGTTTGGTTTTTCTTCCTCGAGTCGTGCCCCATCTTTGTCCGACCCGTGCGTCGTGGATCCCAGCGATTGCATTATAGCCAAGATCTTGTTGACCTTTTCTTGCATCGCTTGGAAATGGGTAGGATCGACTACGACTTGTTGCTGAGGTTGCTAGGTTTCGTGGCGCGGAGGACTACGATGAGAACAAGATCCCCGAGATGGGGATTGGCCTGTCGATCTTTCAGTGTTGTTTCTCAGCATCTTGATCAGTTCTTGATTGGGCGGTAAAGAAAGGGTTTCAGGAAAGGCTTTTTCTGCATTTCCCACAGATGACGCCAATCTGATGCTACTCAATCCTAGGTAGTGCAAGAACTGAGGTCATAGTCAGATAATCTTTGCAATTGGGGAGAGCCGAGGTGGAAGGATTAAACCGTGCAATGAAATCTGAAATCAAGAAACAAATCAGAAGCCCGAGGAGTTATCCCTGGGTAGGTTCTCCGACGCTCAAGTCGGTAGAAAGTAGTGGGTAGTCGGGCCGTGTAGTTAGAGAGTAGTGCTGGTCTAAGCGGTAATAGTATGGGAGTCAAAAGTCGGATCATTTACCTTGAGCAGGAAGTACCTTTTTATAGCCAATGATCTGTGTCCTTATCGGATGAGGCTTCTGGGGTTGTCGAGATGAGGTTACCCGCCGAGATCTTCTGGATATGACCTAATCCCCAGCGGAGTTCTCCCCATCCACATGATGATCTCCTGTTTTGGTCGCGCTTATCCACATGACATGGTGTCAATGTGTTTGAAGACATAAGCCGAGCCGTGGAGGTGATGCGATGCTGACGTCGCCAAAGAGATAATGCAGCCACATAGGCGACACGGGGCGTCCGGAGCCAAGTCAACCATAACCCGAACAAAGCTATTATTTTACGGGCTGTGATTATTGGTCCTACAACCCGTAAACAAAACAGCTATCAAGTTCAGCTAATATGATTTCCTCTTAGAGGATCAAATAGGCCAACCATCCAGATCTTTAACTCATTGACCTCGTCAAGAGTTCTTTATTGTTTTTGTAATCGGTCGCGTTAATTACAGGCTAATTTTGTTTGGGATTGTAACTTGGCCACTGTTTGGAACCGATGCCATTTTCTTGAAAAACGATACTACAACTAAAATCTGTTTTTTTCAGACCACGCTTTGTGATTGGTTAAATGTTTTGTTTTTTTCGAAAATCGATATTTTTTTTTTTGTTTTCTCTAAAATTGTAGAGTTCAAATCAGTCTCGCACAACTTCTCACACAGCACATCCCCATTGTGTATTGGAAACATCTCTTGATGATAATACCAGAAATGATGATGTCATCATTGAGAAGATGTTCCCAATACACGACAGGAATATGCTGTGAGACGTTGTGGGGGACAATCTTGTGGGGGGCTGATTTGATATCAAAATCGCATTGAAAACCAGGAAAGGTATGGTGGTCTAAGAAAACAATAATTTTGGTGTTTTCTGGTTTTATTACTGTTAGTACTTATGTGGAACCAACGGTCGTGGCAAAAAAAAAAACTTTTTTTTAAGAAAATGGCATACCAATGCAGTACCATTTTCTTAAATGACAACTATCAGGAAATGACATTGGTTTCAAACATGGCCTAGATCACTGGATCAAAATATTGTAAAAACCAATTTCGGACTAGATCCACTTTGGCCACAGGTTTTTCGGTTAACAGTTTAATCATTTGGTTCGAATGAATAACCTGTTTCAATTAAAAAAATAAAATAATTAAAAAATGATTAAGATAAAAAGTAGCCAAAAACTATTATCAAATAGGTTAATGATTCAACTGGCCGAATCAATGAATCACTGACCAAGTTAATAATTTTTGACTAAACTATAGGTCAAGGGTGAAACGGAACCGATTGCCTGAAAAGAAATGCATATATATTATGCCACGTCACGTTAGATGCAGAAGTTTCCTTCTACTTTCTTTGAGACTATGGCCATTACCTTGAGAGTCAAAAGAGGTAGAATATAATTCTGACTTGGACTTTCAGTATCAAGCACGTGAGGATCCAAAAGTCCATATTCTGACTTGGATTTTCAAATCGCAGAGTTTTTCGGTCCATATTCTGTTGAACTCGGGCTTTATTGACCAACCAATCAGGACTCTAAGTTCACACAACAAAACATAAAAGTTCGAATCAACTGAATGTGATATTTATTCAACCAATGGGAATGTCCTAAGTCATATGACTCCCATTTATTTTATTATTGGTATAGAAAATTATCATTCGCTATATTTTAATAAGATATTTGATATCGATACTTTAATATTTAATATTTAGTTATATATCCTTATGAATAATTATTGTATTTAGTTAATTTGTACATATACTTACAACTAGAACTTACACATAAAAGATGTAAATCAGTTAGCCATTCTTGTACTTACAACTCTCATTTAATTTTAACTAGTGGGGACCCGTTCGATTCACATGATTTGTTAAGCGAAAACTAAATAATAAAAAGAGTCATTTATTAAAATACCCCAAATAATTTTTATGGATTTACTAAAATCTATCCTATAGTTTGTATTTTACTAAAACACCACTTATAATTTGCAATGGATTTAACCAATCTTCCATTAGATGACAGTGAAAAATGACAATGTTGATCATAATGTTCATTTGAATAAATTTAATCAAAAGAAAATAAAAATAAAATACCATTTTAACCCCGAATAAGACACAAAAAACCACTTTTGGTTATATTTGGTCAATTTTCTTTTTTGTACAAAAAAGTGTTAAGGGTATTTTTGTAATAAAAAATCATGGGCCTAAGGACAAAACAAACACTCCTTAATGAAAGGTTCATTAAGTAAATAAAGTGTAAAATATATGGAATATTTTAGTATAATTAAAACAATAAGGTAGGTTTAAGTAAATATGTAAAACTATAAGGTGTGTTCTAGTAATTGACCCTAATAGAAACACATAAGAGTATGAAATTATTTTATATTTTCAACTTTTTAAATAATTAATAATTATTCATATTTTATATACTACTTTTAATAAATTTCTTATAATACAAAAATAACAATAATTAATTTCGGTTAGGTTTATTCAGAAAATTGTTGAAACCAACCAACCCGATCAACTTGACAAAGTTGGATCAATTTCGTTTTGACCATTTGTAAACTAACCAAAATCGAATGACCTGACCATTTCTAAGCTGACAAAAATAACAATAATTAATATGCTATATCTTAAATATATTATTTAATATGGAAAAGTGGGAAATTTCTCATATTTCTTTGTCTAAAATGTTTTATATCATAAATTTATTTTTTAATAATTGCACTATAATTTTTAAATTTTAATTTTAATTTTTAAGTTTAAATCTTCCGAACTGACTAACCAAATCACAAAATCGACCCAAAATGATTCAACCTGAGTGGGTACAATCTTAATGAAAGGTTGAAAGTTATTTTCTCGATTTATTAATTCATATAAGTCAAATTAGTTATCAACAATATCATGTAAAAATATAAATTATTATTAAAGTTATTTCATTATTAATTTTGTAAAATATTAGATTATTATAAATTTCAATACTATGTTATAATTATTTTTCTACTTTTCAGATTTTTTAAATTTATTACATATTTTTGTTATTTTAACTAATTTAAATATATTTGTGTTAAATATTTTGTTATTTAAAATAACTAGTTATTTAAATACTTAAATAATATGTAAAATATATAAATTTTAAAATATTTATTAATTATTGAATTTAATAATCCATGAAATTATAATTTATATTGTTATTACATAATTTCATTATTAATTTTATAAGACATAAAATTATTATTGATTTCATTATTTCAATATCATGTTATAATTATTTTTCTACTTCAAAGCTATTACATATTATTAAATATTTTTTATATAATTATTTAGATATTTATAATATTTTTCTATTTAAGATATTTATTTATTGAAATATTTAAATAAGATTTTATTTTTTAATGTTACATTTTATTATTTGAATAACATTTAAATTGATAAACTGGAAAAAAGAATTTAAATTGTTAGTATATAATTTCGTGATATATTTTGTAAAATTATAAAATTACTTTTTTGTCTTTTTAATAAATATTTTAAAGTTATTATATTACCCGATTGAAACAAAACAAATGGATCCATTATAAAGATCCACATTGTTCTAATTGGGCCCAAAACAAAATATAAAATGCTTTAATGGATATGATATATTTAGGTTTGATTGAGATTAGGGGTATTCATCAAAATGATGAAACTAACCAAACCGACCAACTTAATGCAATCCAATCCAAGTTGGTCGATTTTCAAATTATTTTGGTTGGTTTTGGTTTAGTTGTTATGATAACCCGAGAGGCAAGAAAGTGAGAAAAATCTCATATTTTTTAGTTTAAAATATTTCATAATGTAACCGTTTAATTTTTTGAAATTTACTTTTTAATAATACTGTTACAATTTTCGAAATTTCATTTTTTTGAACCAATTGACTAAATCGAAAACTGACTCAAACTGATACAACCTTAGTTGGCCAATTTTTATCATTAGTCAATCAATTTTGGATGACCACCAGGTCAATTCAATTAATTAAATAGCCTGAAACCAAACCAAACAACCAATAAACACCCCAAGTTGAGATATTTCGCTTGATCATCTCAATTCATTAAGCCTGATTTTGCGGGTCTAGCATGCAGGCAAAGCAACTCACATATTGATCAAATCAGATATACATGAAACATTAGAAAATTCTAAAGTAGGCAAAAGACGCACCGAATCATTAATAAATTCATCTTTATTATTTGAGAAAATTCCCGATATCTTGTACTTTGTGCTATATCTTGTACTCATCCGGAGGAAAGATATTTTATAATTATTTGGGAAAATTCCCGATATCTTGTACTTTGTGCCTATAGCTACTTTGGTCTCCATACTTTAAAATCGGACAATTGTACCTAAACTTTCCAAACGTAACAATCCATATCTGCCATTAATCAGCTATGCTTGAGTTCAACTACAAGCCAAACTTTCTATAAAAATAAAGAAATAAATAAATATAATTAAGAATTATAAAAAACTAGTTATAAAAATAATATTTTTATATATACATAAATTATAAAGATTAAGCCCATGCTTAGATACGAGCTCATCTTAAAATCGAACTTTTCATTAGCCAAGTTTTAAATAGCTCATGAAAAGCTCAATTGATGTCCACCCCTAATCTTGGCATAAAACTCTCCAAGAAAAACAATTTATACAAAAATACATTGGGGCCATACTTAATGCTACATAACTGTCCGTTTGACAAATCTTTTTGAGAAAATCTTCTCGTAGCTCTGACAGTTAATAAATGCATTGAGCTTTTGACATAAGATCTGGGCAGCCCGAAAATCGTTTGGTAGACGTGCATTTTTCCGTGCGGTATTTCAGGTCTTTTCGCACGAGATTAAAACACGGAAAATGCGGGAAGCTTCATTTGGAGCTTCCCGAAATTTGCCCAAAATGGGCTTCCTGTGCCTTTTCGGCGCCCCATCTTTTGACGGCAAGATCTTCAGCGTGCCAAACAGGAATAGACCGATTTTCAGTCTTCCTAGCTTATAAGCAGCCGAAAGACCGCATGGAAAGATATGCCAAACGGGGCCTTAAATTAGACAACAATTAAGTTTGAAACTTTCACTTGGCTCTAAAACATATCTGATAACTACTTCTGTTACTACTTACGCTTCTGATCATCTGATGGATCTACTTAGATAAAACTTTATTTTATTCAACAAGGTATTGAATCAGATAAACAGCTTGCAAAAAGGACAAAAGCATGACTTTTGATACAGCACAACAATGTTTTAAAAATCGACTTGGCACTAGAATCGTTCTAGCCACTGGTTTTTAGGTTGACAGTTTGATAGTTAGGTTTGAATGGATGGTTCCTTTTGGTGAAATTTTTTTAAATATATATATATATATATATATAATAATTAAAATAAAAAATGGCCAAAACTGTTTAACGGGTCAATAATTTGACCGCCTACATCAACGAATCATTAACTAATTCAACAGGGTTTGAAGTAAAATAGAATCGATTGCCTAAACAATTCCCGAACTGAATGGTTCAACCGTATGGGTCAACAGCGATTCAAAAACATTGCAGGAGAGTAACAATTAAGGTTGTATTGAGTTTAATAGACTTGAGTGGAATCACAAATTCTCCTAATATATTATTTGGACATAAAAATAATAAGATGCTACGTTTGGACATAAAAATAATAAGATGTAATCTGATTCCAAAATTGTGAAATTTAATAAGATGCTACGTTGGGAAGATAATGTAAAGAATTGAGCTCCATTCAGCATATTTATTCCTAATAGCCCAAGTAAAAATTCTTTTAACAGTTTCAACGATTTAGTTAAAACAATAAAGTGTAGATTTCTACTGAAAATATAAAATAAACCTAATGATAGTTATTTAATGGGACAATTAAGCGTGTGTTTTGTTCTGTAAACGTTTTATGATAGATGTTAGATTAAAAGGTTATTATGTCATCGTTAAATCAGTAATTTTCTCATTATGTTCATCCGTATATATTGATATTCACAAAAATGTGTTTTGACTTATGTATACACCAACTATTTGGGGATGTTCATTTTAACACTTCTCCCAACACTTGAGCATTTATTCACTCAACTGCTGATGTAGTACCTAATTATCAATAAACGGTTTATTAAGTGCTTTTCTCGGTTTTAAAGATAAATCAAGTATAAATACTTATTTAATAAATAAAATCTATACCAAACACAAACTAAATGCCCGCTTGGAAGGGCTTTATGCAGCGGCTTCTGGTATTGTACCTTGTAAACAAAAACTCTTGCTACCTAAAGTTCAATACAAGTTGTTTCCAATGTGTGATTGGATCCTCATATTTTTACAGAATTTGCAGAGTTTTTGCTTGAAGAGTATCCTATTACACACATCATAAGGTAGGCTCAACACAAAGAGCTGTGAAATCATGTTTGGTGAAAAAGCCCGAAAAGTCATTTATGATTATATGAGCTGAGAAATCGATTGTTCTGTAAAACTATTTTTGGTAGGTTTCTCCGAAACAGCTCAAGCAAAATCCTCACAAATGAGCTCTAAAGGGGGAAAGTTGAGCCGCAATATTGGAGCTGGGTCAAAAAGAGGCAAAAGGGGACGTGGACTCTGCTGCCCTGAGGTGACATAAAGAAGGCAAGTAGGAGCTAATGGGGTCCATTGTGTCCTCTAAAAATTGACTTGTTAGCTTTAAGTCTTATCCGCACAATGTGTTTGATTTGATGGTCATTTATTGAAGTGTATTTATTAGATAAATATTTATTTGAAAAATATTATTTTTAAATGTTTATTGATTTTGTTGTTTGGTTGGACGCTTTATGGGTGTTCCAACTAACACCGTACTAGATAAGCATTTCGTTTCAATAAATATTCAAGCATGAAGACCTCGGGGAGATAAGAAATTGAAGTTTCCCCCAACGCCCCATGGACATAAATGAAAGCATTTCTGTTTTTTAGTGTATATTTAATAAACATTGAAACCAAAAGGATAAATTTCATAGTTTATTTCTAAAACACTCTTTATATTTTTAAAAATTTACTAAAACCTACCCTATAGTTTGTATTTTATTAAAACATCCCCTATATTTTGAAATCAATTTATTTATCAACCTTCTATTAAATGAAAGTGGAAAATGATAGTTTTAATCTTAATATATATTCAAATAGGCTTAATCAAAAGAAACTAAAAACACAAATACCTTTTTCCCCCCTAGTAAATATAGACAACCACTCTATTTTTTTCTATTTGGTCATTTTATTTTTCTATACAAAAAAGTGTTAGGGGTACTTGTTATGGTCACACCATCCGGCGGCGCATTGCGGCGCAATCATAGGCAGCAGCACGCACAGCAGCAGGCACTGCCTGGCAGTGCTGCACAGCAGCACGCACCGCCGATAGCGCGCAGCCCGCACC
>NW_010729171.1:1132841-1153249 GCF_000365185.1 Nelumbo nucifera
ACATCACCTCGGCAGTCGAAGTTTGAAACCCGCTCCTTGAGAACTGGTTCGAGATCCTGGCAATAGACTCCAAGCAGGATCCCTCTATCCGCAGTCAACACCAGCAGACCGGGCTACTTCCTGTACAAACCATTACGGACAGCGCAGAGGAGAGCAGAACGAACGCCGAGCCCACCAAGAAGCAGAGACGCCGCCGCCGAGCTCGCCGATCTGTCACCGGCGATTTGCCCGAGCTCGGGGACAAAGAAGAGGTAAGCTCAGCCGAAGTCAAAGCTCCCCTCCTCTCAGTTCCATCCCCCCTGTCTTTCGAACTCCTGGCAGTCCCAATGCCCAAAGACTTCAAGCTCCCCCCTCTTGACAAGTATGACGGGTCGTTTGACCCAAATGATCACGTAGATGCCTTCTACTCACAGATGCACCTGGCGAGGGCCAGTGAGTCGTGCATGTGCGTGGCCTTCTCCACTACTTTCAGAAGAATAGCCCGTACATGGTACCGGAACTTGGCACCTGGATCGATAAGAAGTTGGGCGCAGTGCGCAGGCCTTCATGTCCCACTTTGTAACCAGCAAACGGTGCCTGCGAACTGAAGAAAGCCTCCTCAGCATAGTGCAGAGAGAGGGAGACCCCATCCGGGGCTATATCAAGTGGTTCAACGATGCTTGTATACAGATACCGTGCCTGGACCCTATCATACGCCTTGCAGCAGACAAAAAAGGCATGACACACAAAGAGTTCAAATGGCACATGGTCGTCAACCAACCAGCGACCATAACCGAGTTTCTGAAACTCGCGGACAGGTTCATAGCCACCGAAGAGGAGATCAACCAAAAGGCGAGGGCACACCCGAAAAAAAGAAAGAGGGAAGGAGAGCCTTCCAGTCAAGGGGACATCCGAAATAAAAAGGATAGAGCTCGGGGGGCAAAGTCGGGTCAACTGTTCTGAGCTCCTATAGTGAACCGAGTTGATTACAGCCCACTGAACGCGAAACGAGCCGAAATCCTGATGGCGATCAAGGATGCCCCGTATGTGAAGTGACCACCCCGTCTAAGGGGAAATCCCAATGAGAGAAATAAGAATCTGTATTGCAATTTTCACAAAGATCACGGTCATAGTACCGAGAGTTGTAAAAACCTCCGCGACGACATAGAGGAGCTCATCCGTCGCGGATATCTGAGAAACTTTGTACAAAATAATAATAATAACAATAGTAATAAAACAAGTTGGCACTTCGACAAGGGTATTATTGGCCAACAATAAAGGCAGACGCTATTGAGCTCGTCAGAAAATGTGACAAATGCCAGAGACATGCCGATATTCACCACTAACCCGCTGCCGACCTTAAGTATCTCACCAGCCCGTGGCCCTTTGCACAGTGGGGCATCGACCTACTCGGGCCATTCCCGCCAACAACGGGTGGAAGGAAGTTCTTAGTAGTAGTAGTGGACTACTTTACCAAGTGGGTAGAAGTCGAACCCCTCGTAACGATCACAGCCCAAAATGTTCAAAGCGTCTTTTGGAAGAACATCGTGTGCCGCTTCGAATTACCTCGGGTATTGATTTCCGGCAACGGCAAGCAGTTCGAGGACATCAAATTTCAAGACCGGTGCCGAGACATGGGAATCCAATAGAACTTTACTTCAGTCGCACACCCTCAAGCAAACGGTCAGGAAGAAGTCACGAACAGAGCCATCCTCCGTGGATTTAAGGCACGGTTGGACCGAGCTAAAGGATTGTGGGCAGATTAACTACCAAGTGTTCTATGGGCATACCGGACCACAGAAAAGACCGCCATGGGAGAAACACCGTTCAATCTCACCTACGGCACCAAAGCGGTGATCCCCGCAGAGATCGAAGTACCTACGCTGCGTCTAGAAGCATACAGTGATCAGACAAACGAAGATGAGCTACGTACCAACCTCGATCTACTCGACGAAGTAAGGGACCTCACGTACATCAGGACCGCAGCCTACCAGTTGAGAGTAGCTCAGTACTATAACGCCAGGGTCAAGAGGCGGAACCTCCGCGTTAGCGACCTGGTCCTTCGAAAAGTTATGGTACCTAAGCCCGGCACTGGCAAGCTCAGGTCCAACTAGGAACGTCCCTACCGAGTGAAGCGAGTGCTCGGGGAAGGAATGTACGAGCTCGAGACCCTCGAAGGGAAACAAGTACCTCGGGCAAGGAATATTGTCAACCTAAGACAATAATATCTGTAAAAATCGAGTATGCCACGAGGCACTCCCAAGGCCTAAGGGCCAGAATACCGAGCTAATATGACCTCGGCACAACAGGACCCAGTCGCCTCTATGGCATGGGCAGACTCCGAGAGTGGGCCACGAGCCACTCCTCCAGCCTAAGAGCTGAAACGTCGAGCTAATGAAGAAACCTTGGCAACATACAAATTAAGTTACCCCATCAGCATGAACTAAGTACTTGCAGCGCCTGAGGTGCAGGCAGCTTGGGCACGAACCTTACAACAAATAGACCGCCCTGGCATGCAAAGAGTTGGACCCGTTAAGGATAACAGACGGCAACCTACCTCGGGTGTAGACAGGTCAGGCATGTGCCCTACTATGTCCCTCACCCCGGTGTACACGAGGCTACCCCTACTAAACGGTTCGGGCCACGATGGCCGTTAAGGAACACCCACTTCGGAAGTTCAACTCTATAGGTTAACAGCCTGGGGTGAGATAACCATTTCGACAAAAATGAATTGTGCAAACTTTTGACAAAAGGAAAAAAATTCTTCATTGTAGAAAATTCATTACATAAATTCCATTAACAACGTCTTGATTACAAGAAAGAAAAAGGGAGAATATTAAGCTTACAAATACAGGGAGCAAACTACTTCGGAAGCTCGTTGCCTCTGTTAGGGACCTCCTCGGGGGCAATAACTGGGCCAACACCCTCTGTTTCATCTTCGGCGCCCTCATCTTCAGAATCTGGATCATCTTTTGACTGACGCACGATGCCGTCAGTGATCCGTGAAGTGGTGATGGCGCTCATATCCAGGTCGGGGTAGAGGTGCCTGATTAGCCACCGACTGAGCTTGAAGCCCTTACGGTAGGCCTCCGTCATCACGTCGTCAAACCTTGAAGAGTTGACGTAGTCGATGATGACCTGACTCTTAGCCTCCTTGAGAGCACCCTCGAATATCGTAGTCTTCTCTCTTATGTCCTTCTGGAGGTACCCCACTTCGTGCTCCAGCTTCCCCTTCACCTCCTTGAGGCCTTGCACCTCGAGCTTCAAGGCATCCCGCTCAGCCTTGAGGCTGTTCACCTCCAGCCCTAAGGCCTCTTGAACCGACCTTGAGCCCGTTTACCTCAGCCCTCAGCTTATCTTTGTCATGGGCCAACTCCCCCTTCTCTGCCATTAACACCTCGATGAAGCTCTTCTGAGCCGAGGCGTCGCTCTCCAGGCGGTGGACCTGACAACGAGCTGCCCTCAACTCAGTATGGGCTGCGCGAGATGACTTCTCAGCCTCCAGAGCCCACCTCAGGTGCCGATCTTATTGAAGAGTCAGGGCGCGAATGGCGGTGTTCACCTGCAAAAGGGAAACCAGTCAAGAGGGAAATCAAAAAAAAAGGGGGGGGGGAGAGAGAAGGGAATAAAAGAGAAGAGAGACTCACCACCATAGTATGAGTGGCAGCTCGGGCACTGAGCTAACCAGGAGTGAGTTCTGCCCGCTCGCTGACCTCCCCCGGGTATGCAGCCAGCTTGCTCTTCTCCAAGTTGCACTGGGGGTTAAGGACGGTTTGACTCCCCTGGCCCTCCGAGCTAGATGCTGTCATCTCCACACCGTGAGTGGAACTCTCAGAGGCCACGGGGGCAGCTTCGGCAGGACAAGCCCCGACAGTAGCCCCTGCAGCACGAGCCTCAGCAATGCTCTCAGCAGCTGGCTCAGTGGGCTTGGCAGCAAGTTCGGTGGGCCTAACGGCAGGCTCCGCTACCACCTCGGGCCCCTGAGGCACCGCCCCCCCTTCCAAGTCGATGACAGGCTTTGCTACCACCTTGGGCCCCGGAGCTGAAGTCTGTGGAGGTTGGGCCTCGGCTGAAGCTTGCGGGGACTCAACGTGCGCCTTCTTGGCTACACGTTTCTTTCTCTTCATCTGGCGGAAAAGCTTCTGGTTATCTATTCTCTCCGCCTCCACGGGACCTGCAGCAAGACACGGCATTAGCAATCCAAAGTAAACATACATGCAGAAAGCCGAAGTGAAGAAAAACCTACCCGGGCTCAAGCGGGCCTGGATGAGCTTCTCCTCGGATGTGAAGTCTTTATAATTCGACCCTAGCTGAGCCAATGACTGGAGCGCCTTCTTGGTCTTCCCGTCTAGGATGACACCGGGGTTTTGAACGGCCATCCTCCAATCAATGGGGAAGGGCCACCCCGTGCTGCTCCGAACTACGAAGTAGTCCCACTTCCAAACTGGGACTTTACTCGGGAGCTTTTGCATGAGCTTGAAACCCGGGCGGGGAGACAGGTAGTAGGACCGCCTATGCCCGGGGAGAGCGCCCGAAGCACTCTTCTTTTTGGCCAAAATTGTGCTAAGAATATCTAAATCTATGGAGAGAGAACAATCAAAGCAAAGAGAGATGGACCCCACCACATTCCGTATGGAGTTTGGGAGGAGTTGGTCCAGGGTGATGTTAAAGTATACCAACACCTCAACGATCTCGTCGAGACTGTGCTCCCATGGAAAGTTGACGGTGGGAAGGCTATATGAGTATTCCTTAGGGAGGTGGAACCTCTGTATGAGGCTCTGAAGCCTCTCCGAAGTCATTATAGAAGGGCCGAACTGATCTGGCTCCCGACCTCGGTGGGAGGTGGACGCTAGGTGACCCGACGCCACCCGTACTTCGGATGGCTGAGTAGCGGAGGAGCCACCCCGAGCCGAGGTACCCACCTCGGGCTCGTCGATAAGGATGTCTACACTAGATGACATATTGAACTAAAGGGAAGAAACAAATTGAAAGGGGAAAGGAAGCTCAAGAGGACTCACCAAAAGAAACGCAACCGGACTGGGAGAACAGGACTAACTGGAAGACCCGAGCTAAGAGACCTACAACGTGAGCTCAAACGCTAATGACGAGAGCTTTGTGGCGAAGAAAATGGCCAACGGTCCCCCTATTTATAACCACAGCTACGGGTTCCTCGAGGCGAAAACGGTTTAGCGCGTTTTTGACGTCCGCGAAGTCCAAATCACGTGAGATCCGCACGTAATCCAAACGTGACTCGAGTCTTTTTTTATCAAACCGGGCACTAGACCGGTCCAGCTAGACGGAGCACGCGCCAAAGCGGCATGAATACCGACGCCAAATCCACCCAGCGTGTCATGACCTCCCCGCGTAAGGTCATCTTCGCCAGCGCAGGGAGTGGGGGGCAATTGATGGGGGGTGATTTGGTCCGACCTCGCAGCACGGGTACACGTGAGCGTGACCTTGCTCAAACAGTGACTCAGCATGACAGTGCAATGGACGTGACCACAACTGGGAGGGAAGGTCTCACCGAGTTCAGCTCGGCAACTGGGTGGATAAACTACTCGTCAGAAGCTGCCTTACCCGCACCTCCTCCCCGGGGTTAAGGCACTTCGGGGCGTCCCGAGTTCGGGGCGCCCTGACCTCTCTTAAGGCCCGAGCTCCTCCCAATGGACCTCGAGCCCCTCCCAGACAGGAACGCACCGATCCACCTCGGGATACCCCGAGGCATAGACACCTCGGGTCAGCCAGCTCAGCATAACTTGCTATAGGCAACTCGTCACCTCAGAGGCAGCCCGGCGCAAGGTAACCCACGAAAGGGTAGTTCGGCCTACCATCGAAAGATCTGCTCGACAACCGTACCCAATAAATCTGGGGGCAGCAGCCATGTCCCTCGTCAGATAGCGCCGCGCCTATCACCTTTAGAAGGTGTCTCGCACCTGACAGGCACGTACCCTGCAATGACGGCCCTGCGCGTGCCACCTCAGCCTTGCCTGTAACGGCTATGGCAGACTGACAGTGGCGGTTATACCTGCCCTGTCAGAAGTCAGAGGGCCTGAAGCGACGAAATTCTGTTATAAGAAGTTAATTCTCAAGGAACGAGGTATCTTCGAACCATTGGCGCAATCTGCACTCTTAGCCTTCGTCTTCCCTTTACTTCTCATACAGAATACTGACTTAATCGTCGGAGCGTTCCCGCCGAGCAAACCCCCCCGGGAATTCTTCTTCTTCCTCTTCGTTTCAGGTACCTCTCAGGAGCCATGTGAGTGCCAGATTGGAGTGACCGGATCGCGCTACATCAGCTCCTAAATTTGATATTTTGAACCTAAACATTTAAATTTGAACCCGAATCGTTTACAAGTAAAAACCCTGCCCCTATAACATCCAGTCATATATTGGAAATATCTCCCGTACATATATATTAAATTGGTGAAAAAATATTTTCATTAAACAACTGGATTCTCATGTTTTTTACAATGTATACAGAGTTTTTACTTGCAGAGAATCTTGTCGCGTGTTGTTTTGGCATGAAACCCCTCCGGCACCAAAGACAAAACTTCATATAAAAATAGCTTAGCAGTTAGCATGCAATATAGGGGTCCCTAATGAAAGAAATAGATTAGATCTGACAAAAAGTTGATCCAATCCGCGAACCTGACCCAACCCAACCCGAAAAAACAGGGTCAGGGTCTCATATTTTAGTTATCCGAATGTGAAAATGACCCAACCCGACCCAATCTAAAAAAAAAAATTAGGTTGAGTTGGGTTGGGTCATGGGTCAACCCGCTGACTTGATTGTCAAGTCTACTTGGGAATATTTATGTATCATTGGAAGTTTTTGCTTTTTAATTTTTTCTATTTAGTCTTTACTTTTTATTATTTACTCTTTAAATTGTTAAGTGTTCAAGTTTTTTATTTTATGTTTAGAATTTTAAGATTATTTTTTTTTTTATTTTGACATTTTTTATGTAATTTTTCTTTATTTTTTTTAACTTCAATTTTTTTGATGACCCAAATTGACTCATGGGTCAACCTTAACCCGAACATTTAAGATTAGGGTCTAGCATTTGATATCTCAACTCGAAATCAACCCAAAGTACCTTGACCCAACTCGAAGCCAATCCACCTAACCCAATTGCCAGGTCTAAAATAGACAACAATATATCTTCACTTTGTTATAAAACTTATCTGATAAAGTGGTTATTTCCCTCTTAAGTCTATTTGATTACACTCTTTATAGGTCCACTTGGATCTGAAATTTTAATCTGATCAACAAGTTATTGAATCGCGTAAACGACCAACGACCCCAAAAAATGTTAAAGAATTGTCTGAAATGGTAAGAAATGATATAAGGACTTACAACTCGAAAGAAAAAATGACTTTTCATAAAACACAACGACAGGAAGATATTCGTGCAGCCGGCCCCAAATAGATACATCATAAAGACTGTGTTCATCGAATAAATAATAAGGTTGTGTTTCGTTTGATAGAAACAAAGAGAGATAGAGGGGGAAGTTAAGATTCTTTAAAAGCCTGTTTGTTTATTATTTATCCATGTTTCTTTATTTCTCATATAAATAAAGTAATGACCATTTTAGCCATAAGACTCCATTATTAAAAGGAGCATTTTTATTTTATTCAAGTATTGGCAACTTTTTTCATATGTGGGAAAGTTATTTATCCACCTAAGATATGGATATCCCGAATAAGTGATATTCATGAAAATAAACTTTCCATGATCCCCACATAAATCTGAAAAAAGAATATGGGATTCTTGATCAATAGGAATCAAAATCCCGTTAACCAATTTTCCCCTCTCAAAATCAAAAAAAAAAAAAAAACACCCTAAAAAACTTTTCCCCAAATTTCTTTTTCTTTCTTAATTTCTATCAAAGCAAACGCAGCCTAATTGATTGAAATCACCAATTCTCCTAGTAAACTGTTAAATATAAAAATAAGCTCTATCATCTTATCTAATTAATAAGATGTAATCAGATTCCAAATTTGTGAGATTTAATAAGATGGTTGATTAGATCATGTAAAGTCACCAATTCTCCATTCAATTTCTTTTTCCCCAACCCAAATAGTTAGTAGATATTTAATGGCAGAATTAAAACGGAAAGGTGAAGCCCAGCAGGCCAGCAGTGAACGCAATGTGTCCAGCTGGGCCGCAAAAATCCTAAGAGAGTCAAAGGAGGCGAGGACACTGCTTCCATGAAGTGACATAAAGAAAGCAACTAGGAGCTTATGGGGGCCTAGTGGGGGTCCAGTGTGCTCTCCTTTAGATTGGCCTGTTGGCTCTTATCCACAAAAAGTCATAAACTTCGTCTTCCCACCCCCGTGCAAGGGACGGTACATATCTTCCTTCCTCCTCTATCTCTATGTCCCCTTCCCTTTTCTCCTCTTCTTATTCTGTACCCTTCACCCGCTAGATTCTGTCTGGTCTGACTTTTGGAAGAGCGAATGAGAAAAAATTAGCTAATTCCCGTGATCAGAATCCAACATGAGTCCATCATGGGCCACAGACATTTTTACTAAAAAAGGGCCCACATACATGTTGTCCTTGCCTGCAGTATTACTAGATAAAAATAATTAAATATTTATTAAAAAACTCACTGTGGCAATAGAAAACACATGTAAATCATGCCTACCCATAAAGAATACTTAAATAAATATTCTTAATTTTGTAAAGAATAAAAAAAAAATCATGGTTACGGGCCTAACAATAAGGACCAACAATATTATTGAAAATCGATGCTGTTGGAAAGACAGATATCATAAGGGCTTTGATCAATCAAAATCTTCTTGAAGTTTGATAAATACCATCGGATTGGTTCAAGTTTTTCTGATATCATGATTTTCCAGTATCATACTCGAATCCTACTATTGAAAATCCATACTGCCGGAAAAACATGATACTGAAAGAGCTTTCATCAATCGAAATCCTCCCGTGAATTTTAACAAATATCATAGTCTAATCCTTTTATTTTGTATTTTACATACCACTTTTTTACTGATGCTTTTAATTTGTAAAATTAGTTTAAGTAACCATTTTTCGAACCCAATCTCCAAAAGTGGATGAAACTTGTTTTGCTTTCAAAAGCAGCCACTATGGCATATGTTTTGTGATGTAATGGTCACACTTTGTACTAAGGTTTTTAAAATTGACCTGGGCAATGAATCGGTCAGGGGTGTGGTTCCTGGGTCGAACGGTCTGACCATTCAACCGAATGAATGGCCTGTTCTGACAAGAAATAAAAAAAATAAAAAAAATGGCTAAATCATCGAACGATTCAACCGCCCGGGTCAAAGGTTTATTGATCAAATCAACAGTTTTGGGGAGAAATAACGGTTCTGGATAAAACGAAATCGGTCACCTGACCAGTTCCTAGTTTTTTCGGTCCAACCATCAAATCCGGTCCAGTTTTAAAAACTATGCTTTATACTGCCACCTCAATTTTTCATTTGTAGTGTTCATGCCAAACAAGATTTCAAATCATTTTTTTTTTCTTTCTAGGTAATGGGTTTTTGAGTCTTTCCTTTCTTTTTTTTTTCTTTTTTTTTTTGTTATATGATTCTAGAAGGGGAGTTCCAATAATTTCACGTGGAATGTGTGATGCTACCAAAAAATACCCTTTGGTACTTAAATGTGTAATAACAAAATGATGTTTGTGAAAGACAGCATACCATAATGATTCAATGAATGAGCACCCTGAAATTTGTTATTTTCCTTATTTCTTTTTGTAATTGATTTATTTACTTTTTATTGTTTTTTACATATATCAAATAAACTAAGTTGTTTCCTTTGTTCAAAAATGTCGACTAACCCATAAGTCTAATATCAATTATATGGATGATAAGTCTAATATCAATTATATGGATGATTCATTATATCTTCCCATTTGCGAAAACAATTTTATTGATGATGGAGAATTTTTTTTTTTTTGACCAAAAAATTATGATTAGTCATTTGAATTATTTGAGAATATTTCCTTTTGAAACTTGAAATGTAAATGGTTTATACTTGTTAATTGATTAACTATTATTTAGTTTAGTACTTAAAAGGCTAGATTTATTGTTTATTGTACTTTCTTATCACTCTAAGTTGGTATAGTATATGTTATTTTTATCATTTATAAACTTTAACTAATTTTTTCTTAATTGTTGAGGCCTACACCTCTCTTTTTGGGTCATTATGCCCTAAGCATTTTAAAGCTCCCCAACCCCAAACAACTACCCTTATGTTATTTTATAAGACTGTTTTACCCTTTTAACTTTTTTTTTAATTAGAATAGGTATTTTCTTAATTTTTGTCACTAATGATGTCACTCCATAGAATTTCGAATGGCAATTTGATATTTTCACAACCCTCTAAGGGTGTATACAATTTACCCTTTTATATTTTTATTTATTATTTACATCCGATCCCATTTAATTAGTTGATGTTGTGTCTACAATGTAAACAATTTTTTTTGTTGATTTCAAATGAAAATATTTTACACTTTGTGTTTTTACTTTTTTACTTATTTGCTTAGCTGAGGCATAGTTTAGAAACAAGAAAAAAAAAAAAAAAAAAACATTCATGTTGGAGAGAGAAAACACCTCCAAAAGACAAAATAATAGGAAAGAGCCCAATATCCAAGGCTTGGATAAAAATTAAATTACTTTTCGGGGCCAAACAACAAACACTACCCCGGATCGTTTATTGGAGCATAGCCCACACTAGTGATGCTCCACAGTGATTTCGACGCATTAAAATCATACGTATAGTCCCATGAGAATGACTACACTGCTTTGGCGACCAGCGACGACAAGATAAGCTTCACCGGCCAATCACACCATTACTGGGCGTCACCAGCCAATCACATACCACTACTGGGCCCATAATCAATTCCAAACATCCCCCCGGAACCTGAAAGGCTAAAACGTAAAACCTGCAACCAAACCTCCCCCACTATCTCTTCGGCGAGTTGATCAACGGCCGAACCGAACCGAAGTCTTTCTATTCTCTAGTTCTACCTTCCTCCGATGAGTATGACGACTGACGACTAAAGGTACTGCCAATGGAACTGACGTGGCCCGCTGCTTCGCTAAATCTCGTGACGTCAGACCAAATTCAATCAATAAAAACCACGTGATCAATTCATCTTTTCTCTCTCTCTCTCCCACTTGCAGAGAGCGGAAATTTCAAAGAAACTCCATTAATTTTAATTTTTTAAACATAAATCGGTTCAGTGCATGAACCTTTCTCTCTATTTATACCCTCCACACCAGTTCCTCCAAATTCGATTCTCTCATGTCTCAGGTCTTACTCCACTGAGAATCGCAGAGAGAAGCAAAACCAAAATCCCTCAAATTTTCAAAAAAAAAATTAAAAAAAAAACCTAAATTCAAAAACTCAGAGAGGTTGGAAAAAATGTACGGGATTAACAGTGGTGATTCTGATTTTGCTGTTCTTGAATCGATAAGAAAACATCTGTTGGAGGAATCGGAAGCTTCAGCGAATTCGCAGATGAATGTTCAGGCGAGGAATCAAGGGCAGGGGCAAGGTCCCGTTTATTGCAGGAGCTCCAGCTTCAGTAGCCTCTTCCCTTGCTTGACCGACAAGTGGGGAGATCTGCCTCTGAAGGAGGATGATTCGGAAGACATGGTGGTTTTCGGCATGCTCCGTGACGCTTGTAATGTCGGATGGACTCCGTCACTCGGACAGGAAACGGCGGCATCCAACTTTAACTTAACGGAGACGCCGGTTAAATTGGAGCCTCAGGAAACGATGCCGGAAACGCCGATGGCGTCTGCAGCTGTAGCTCCCCCAATTTCGATTCCGTCGCTGGCGCAGCAAGAGAAGCCGAAACCGGCTCCAGCTCCGGCAGCTCCGTCGAAGGGGAAGCACTACAGAGGCGTGAGGCAAAGACCGTGGGGGAAGTTTGCGGCGGAGATTAGAGATCCGGCGAAGAACGGCGCCAGAGTTTGGCTCGGAACATTTGAGACGGCCGAGGATGCCGCGATGGCTTACGACCGAGCTGCTTACCGGATGCGCGGCTCTCGAGCTCTACTCAACTTCCCACTCAGAATCGGAT
The DNA here is from genome assembly GCF_000365185.1 of Nelumbo nucifera. Next base: position 1,144,895 of record NW_010729171.1, read on the forward strand.
CGAATGAACCGGAACCAGTGCGAGTGACCTCCAAGCGCTCCTCCCCGGAACCCTACTCTCCTTCTCTTTCGTATTCGTCATCGACGTCGTCGTCCGACAACGCCTCACCTAAGCGGAGGAGAAGAGGGGTGGTCAGTTCGGCTCAGGCAGCTCCTGCGGCGGCTCAAGCCGGCTTAGAAACGACGAGTCGATCAGAAGTCTTTCCAGTTGGGGCTCCACTGCTATGTGGCGAGCAGCTATTGGTCAGTTAGTTTTTGTATAGGGCTATAAAAAAAATATGCAGAGCACGAACAGTGGGAAAACGAGTTCATCCTTTTCCACGTTATTTTTTCAGGGACAATAGAAAAATAGAGACAAGTGTGTGAACTTTGAAGTGGTGTTTGGATTTGTGAATATTAAAAGAAGATTTGTTATTATTTCATGAGGTTTTATTCTAAAGTTTGGGTCTGAAAAAATCAAGACAAAGGGGAGAAATGTGAGAAAGCAATGATCACAGAATGCTGGAAAATGGAAATGGGATCCAAAGTCCAACCTTGATCATCACACTTCATCTGAACTTGGCCCAAAACATGAAAAGACATTCCATGATTGATCCTGAGCTGGGCCCACCATTAATGCTTAATAATTCCATTATGGCACCCTTAAATCTGGCCAACAAGTAAAAGCCCAATAGCCATAGTACAGAGAAGTACCTGACGCAATTGGAATCCCAAGATGGGCTGAGTTGATGCAGGAGAGCCCAAGACGACTGGACCCTCTGGGCTTTACAGTTTTGTTGACTGATGTAGATAAGGCTGTTTTTCGTTTGAAGGAAAAAATAGAGAAAAGAAGGAAAAGGTAAAGAAACCTTTATAAATCTTGTATAGACTTTTCTATCTTTTCCTTCCTTTCTTTACCTTTTTCCTCAAACCAAACATAGTGATGTCGGTCTTACTCGTTCATCTGGTGTGAAACCGTTGATTGGATGGGATGATGGTTTGAATTTTGAAACAGTTGAGAAGTTTTGTGAAAGCAAGAAATTGCTATTGATTGATTGAAGATGTTTAAAAATTACTTACTGACTTATTTCTATACTTGTTGGACCTAAGATGCATTGGCTTTCTGAATTATTTTTATCATTAGCAATAGTTACTGATTTATAAACATAGAAAATTATTTAAGCACTTATAATTTAACAATTGGTATGGCATCCAATAGAATGGTGAAACAAGATTCATATAATCAAACTCATATAAATGGGACAAGGCTTCATCATCATCTAAGCCTTATTACAACTATATGGGGTTGGCTACTTGAATTTTGTTTCTCCATTCAGTATGTTATTTATTCGGGTAAATACACTTATCCGTGAAAGTGTTTCCTACGAAAGACTTACCCGGGTAAGTGAATACCCATGTTCTTTTATTTCCAAGGTAAATATGGCAATGATCATTTTAACCATAAAAATTCATTATTAAAAGGGGCATTTTTGTCCCATTCAAGTGTTAGTGACTTTCCCCCAGGTGGGAAAGTTATTTACCCACCTAGGAGCTGTGTAAATGATACCCAAGAAAATAAACTTTCACACAATGGGAACCAAAATCCCATTGTCCAACTTTTCCCCCTCTCAAAATCCAAAAACAAAAAAATGTGGTGAATCTATTAGGTGGTATTTGATAACACTGAAACAGGGTCTAATATCTAAAAAACTGGCTTTCCAAAGGATGGATCTTGTTTGCATTAACATCTAAACCATACCTTTGTAAAGTGATAATAGGTCTAATTTGATTGATAAAAGGTGGCTCATGTGAGGAACATTTTCAGATGTGTTTTAAGTAACTCATTATGACTAAAATGCCCTCCTTTTTTAATATTATAGACTATAGAGGCCCTGAAAAGTGAAAAAGAAGGTTTTCTATTTTCAGATATCAAATCTATAAAAAACAGTTTTCTGCATTTTAGATAACAACAGAATTCAGTTTTATCCTATATCACCTTTCTGTTTTATTTCTGATTAGTTGGACCTAAGATGATGTAATTACTGGTCGCTACTGGCATCTAATTTTTGAAAAATAAATTAGAAAATGGATTTCCAAAGTTTGAAAGCAGTTTGAGCTGTTTCTTTTTCAGTCATCTTCAGTCCTTTTTTTTTCTTTGCATATTTCAAATCAGCCAAAGCTTAGATGATATGATGATTTATTAATTGAAAAAATGCAAAACCTTTGAGATTCACTTTGACTAAAACATCTAAAGAAGAAATTTATAATCCGAGCCTCATCCCAACTATATGGGGTGGGTTACATGAATCTTGTTTCGCCATTCCATTCTATTTACTGCCATATTGATTATGCATCACTTTGTGGAAATAGCCCAATATATCTTGCCTATTTATCACCACTGTTAAGAAATTTGCAATGATTGATTCTGTTTAAAATTGCATTACTTACTGTTTTATTTCCAATTGGTTAGACCTAAGAAAAATAAATTAGAGATGGATTTTCAATGTTGAAATTAAAACCTCTCTTTTTTTAAATTCTTATTTTCATTGGTGTAACAGGAAAAAAATCTAAATTAAAACCCTTTTAGAAACCATTTATCTCGTGATAACTATGCTAGTTATTATGTTTTTTCTCTCGAATAAAATATATCATAGAAGAAAGGACACACTGTAACCCTACAAAACGTTATTGCTACAACAATCTTGTATAAAAAAAAAAAAAAATAAGGGATCCTTCGCCTTCGTTAGTTAAATATGTTTTTGGGGAAATTGTCCAAAACTCACCATGAGTTTTCAACATTTCTCTTAAACTCGTCACAACTTTTCAAAATGTCTAAAACTCACCATGTCACTAATTTGACGTTAAAGAGACTAACGGCTGTTAATATATTACCATTTGGATCTTCATAGAAAAATATAAAATATATACATATATAAAGTATATACATATATTTTAATATTTAGACATGAAAAAAAAAGGAAAAAGTTCAAAAAATATTTTCAAATATAAAATACATAAAAACACAGAAACTACAAAAAATGTAAAAAAAGGTAGAAATTGCACACAAAATAAAAAATTATTTTCAAATTATAGAAACTATAGAAATTGAAAAACAAAAATCAGAAAATAAAAATTGTAGAAAAAACACCAAAAATTATAGAAAAACACAGAAATTGCAAATAAATAACAAAAAACACAGGAAATTTTATAGATGGTAGAAAATAGAAAAATGTAAAAAATCAGAAATTATAAAAAACATTAGAAATTATAACAAAACACTAAAAATGTAAAAAAAAATGAAAATTGAAAAATGAAAAAGACCATTTTCCTCTAACTCACCATTCAAGGGTGATTTTATTATAAAAATTGTTATTTATGCTGGCGTGAAGACCTCTGTTAAGAAACATTAACGGTGCACTAACGGAAGGTAGGGTTTGGAAAATAAAAACTTACTGACATGGTGAGTTTTAAACGTTTTAAAAAACTGTAGTTTGTAGCGAGTTTAAGAGAAATATGAAAACTCATTGTGAGTTTTAGACAATTTCCCATATTTTTTTTAAATGAAAAAAACAAAAAATTATCTTTAGTTGTTGCCTGTTGGTAAGGAAACTATACATGGATTTTTGCTCTTTCCTAACGGGAATCAGCAACAAATAAATGTTTTTCCACTTTCCAGCATAAGAACACAGGAATGTATATGAAGGAATCGTGACGACCTTGGCTTCTAATTTATAGACTGACCAACTCTGACCCACATTCATATATTTTGAAGAAATTAGATGATAATCCTCGGGCCTTTACGCTTCTTCCCTTGACCAATCAAGGAAATTGTTGGGCGAAGGCATCATGCTTTTTTCTTGACTTTCTGACTTTCTGGAAGCTTTTTTTTCTCCTCACTTCTAAGAAAAGGTACCTTCGGGTACAGAGGCTGAGAAACAATTTAGCCTGTGGGGACAGGGGCCTGGGGAGAGAGAGAGAGAGAGAGAACATTGCACAATTACACATTATATTTGATTAGCAAGCATTTAGCAATTTCATACTAGTGTAAACAATTCAACTCTCAGCTTCTTCTACACCACCCTGGCAGATCCATAGCCGTTAGATTGGAATTTTCAATTTTCCTCATTTGAGAATTGATCGGTTAAATCCAATCTTATCGGTCATCATCAACCTAGTGGAACGACAAGCCACGTGGCCATGTGGCCATGTGGGCCTGGGGTTTGTGTTTGTCGTCAGTGTCCACGTCCCCAACCAAGAGATGGGTCCACATCCAGAATGGCCCACGCACATGACTGATGACACATCACACATCTACGTTTACTAATTAATGGTTATTAATTATTATTTACCGACTGATAGATAACTAACTAACTAGACAACGGTCAAAATCAAAGGATCAGATAGTAGGGGGGAGAGGGGGGCCTGGAATTGAGAATTCTGCATCGGGTGTATCCGTACTCCTCCGACAAAATCATCTTCTCATATTCAATTCAAGTTAAAACGGCGCACACATGACCAGGCCAGGCCCTTTTATCCCTATAATAAATAAATGCTCGAGTTATCAAAATCCAATCACACGTGCTGAGAAAACGCTTGACCCAACAACTCATTTGCCCCTTAAGTCTTGACTTTCAAAGTCTCAGAAATCAAAATCTGAACTCCTGAGGTGAGGTGGTGAGGTGGTGAGGTGAGGACTGAGGGTGGCTTTATTTTATTACGACTATTATAAGTTAAGTTACAGTATCCATTTCAAACAAATCTTATTACCATCTACGACCCTCCACCCTAGTTTCTAGTTTCTACCACAGGAGACAGGAGAACCACCTGAGGATCTGAAAGCCCTTCAAATTTGGTCTCCACTGGATCTGGATGTGACTACCATAGACTAGCCCTTGAGATTGGTCCACATTGTTCAACTCCACAGTTGATTTTACTTTTTCAAGGATGATAATCTGTGAAACCATATTGGCAAACAAGCTTGCTCCGTATTTGTTTTACAATAAACACCCCCTTTTACCCGGGATAATTGCAATCTGAGAGGCCACAAAACAACCATGGTTACAAGAAATTTGTAATGGGGTTTTATCAACCATCATTCATCATTAATCAAATCCAGTAAACCCCAGTTATTCTATCTCTGTCTGAGCTGGAAAAGGCCAAAATTTCATTACTACCTTAGTTCATAGGTGTCTTGCTTTGGGTGTGCGTAGGTAGCTGGATGAGTAATGACTGAACACAAAGTATTAAATCAAATGACGATACTTGAGTATCATAAGCATCACTAGTTATTTTCTACGCAAAAGAACGCAAAGATCAAATGATAATATTTGATATGTGGTAATTCTGAACTTCCTTCTAAGACAGGCACATGGCAATATGGTATATACACCAAAAGCACCTTGTCTGAGGTTGAGCAGATAGACTATCTGATTTCAAAAAGATGGGTGACCTATCATCATCATGGCCTCAAAACAACAAAAAGAATGAGAAATACAACATTTCTGTGCTAAAAGTTGTACGATATTCCATCCACACCTCTAATCCAATCTCCGTGTCTGATCTAAATAGGAGTGGATAGAATGAGAAATTCAAACTTCAAATCACACTACCAATTCCAAATGCATGAATTCTAAATTTCTAATGGTAATGGTGTACACAGTATCAGAGAGGGCATGATGTCTCAACAGAAGACAGTTTATGATACCAGTATGCCATCCATGAAAATCTGAGAAGCCACTTGAAAACCTGTTCATGGGTTTCCTTCACTCTTATTCTTCATGATGGTTTCCTTAACTCTTTTCTGTCATGATATAGGTGGTCGTCTCCTGCATTTTGCAGTTTAGCAAGAGGATCAAAAGGCAGGATGAGTGTAAACCAAAGTATACATCTCCATTAAATTTTACGTACTAACGCAAGTACTAGTCATTTACACATCTATGGTCTATGTTTAAAAAATAATTACACATTTAGTTAATTAGAGTGGACAAACATTTATCAAGTCTTGAACAAATGAAGTATGTGAACAGACAAGCTAATTGATTTGCTCACTTTCTTATGGTAATCAGTACCCAAATTATGTAATGACTTGCATCACAATCTAGGGAGCAAAGAGGGATAGTAGTACCTCTTGGGTCGACTTCGATCTTCCTCATAGTCCATCACTCCACCAGGTTCAGAATAGAGGATCTCCTCATGACTTCGGAACTCCATGTCTGCCTGCTTACAGTGTGTAACTTCTGCCACCACGTAAGTAAGACAATCGACCAACATGTCCCAATATAAGCACTAATTTCTATAGTCCTACATCAATTACTTCCAGAGACATTTAGCTTCTAAAGTTTTATGCAGAGAAATCAGGACCAACCAAGCATTAATTGGTTCAACTCAAGAAATAGAAAATCAAGATTCAACTTCATATAATGTTTGTGACCATCCAATTTATCATATTTTTTAGTATCCGTTAAATTATTATGCTTTAACTAAAGGTTCAACTGAATACCCAAAAAAAAAAAAAAAAAAACTAAAGGTTCAACTTGGGAGGGCTTGAGTTGAGGATTTCTTAAAAATTGAATGGGCCTGGCCAAAGGGCCCAAGTTCGATGCTGAATAAATTCTTCAATTCAGGTAGCTGACTCACACCACCTTCCGTCTACACACAATCTCCCAGTTAATCATCTGAACTATCTTTTTAGTCCCTAGCTCCCATAGAAAGTCCCTCACTTTTTTTCTCTAACCTTTTTCACCACAAGAACTAGAATTATGAACATGGGAAAAAAATGAAAAATAGCAGGTAAGTTGGCAAGGGTGGAGTTTATTAGTGTTGTCTTCCTTCCAAAAGAAATGTAATTCATTTTCCAATTTGTTGGCTTTTTACAAATCTATCCACTATAGGGTTCCGAAAATTGCAGGTTCCAGGGTTCCCTCCTAATAGTAGACTGTACACCTAGATAGTTCAATGGCCATTCCCCTCTAGCACGCCCCAACACCATAGCATATCTCCCCACTAATGTTACATCCATGTTCATCCCCATTAAGTAGCTTTTCAAGAGATTGATCTACAAGTTAGAGCCAACTTCAAAGCAAAGGAGTGTAGGATCCCTCCTAATAGTAGACCTAGGTAGTTTACTGGCCACTCTCCTCTAGTACACCCCAAATACCAGCATATCTCCCCACTATTGTCTCATCCATGTTCACCCCCGCTATGCAGATTTTCTGGAGATTGATCTTCAAGTTAAGAGACAAATTCAAGGGACTTGTCAAAAGAACAAAAAAATCAAGGGACTTGACTAATAAGTGTAGGTTCCTTGCTCTTTCCACTCCAATGTCCTACACAATATTATGTCATCCGACAAAATACAATACTGCCACATCTCTCCCTATCCTCCAATCTCTCACAAGACCTAGTCAGTTGGCCCCAGACAAAATCCAAAAACATCTGTAATGATGGTAAATAGGAATGGTGGCAAGGGATCTCCTTGTCTAAGATCCCTTCAAAGCTAGAAAGAAATCTTTCACAGATGCATTCACCAAAATCAAATAGTGACAAGATTTTAAGCATATCCATTTTCTCCATCTTTCTCTATAGTCACTCTTCTCCAAGGACCAATCTATCATGTCAAGGCTTTTTCTAGATCCAATTTGACACTCAACCTTGCCTTTGTTTTTCATATCCTGCACATACTCATGCTACCATGATTTGGTCTATGATTTGTTTACCTTAGGTTTAAAATGTTAGTGCCAATGAAAATGTCAAGCATCCAAATATAGGACACATGTCAGAAATGTGTCATATAGAAATGTTATAAAAATAAAGGTAAAAAGACGTAAACCTCACCTGAGGTTTCTCTTAAATACTGAAACCTCCCATCTATTTACAAATTTGACTAAAATCTCCCCTGTTAAAGTTATGTCTAACATAGTAATTAAAATGTCTCTTTTACCCCATTGATTCTTCAAATTTTCAAAATATTGGAAACTCTGTCACCAGAGAGTTTTAGATATAACGGATTATGTATTCTCAAGCACAAGGTAAGAAAAAGGAATACCTCTTTATTTCAGTTTGTCCAATGTGTAGCTAAGAGAAAATTCAGATTTTGCATTAGTGCTGCTGATCATCCCAGACCATATGCCTTTTTCAAACAAGGCCATAATGATTTTTTTTTTTTTGATCAATAACACTTTCATTAACTCATCAATAGAAGAATTACATTAGGAAGACAAACACACTTATCTTCCAAGAACAACAAAGAACCTCAAGAAAAGGAAAAAAAGAAAKAAAACACACTATAGTTACAGCTTAGCCCAAAATAGTGAATCCCTTTCTGCCCCTTGTTTAGCTAAACCGTCAGCTATAGAATTAGCCGATCTTTTAACCCAAC
>NW_010729171.1:1167492-1209258 GCF_000365185.1 Nelumbo nucifera
GTGGTAACCAGTTTCCCCATCAGCTTTACAGAGAGTACATCTATTAGGAAGTAAACAATAGTTGGGTCTCTTCTTCTGAAGTAGGTCATTTGTGTTAATTCTTTCCAGTAAAGTTTCCCAACAAAAACTACCAACCCGAGGAGGAATGGGCCTACTCCAAATTTCTTTAACCGGGAAAGACAACCCAATGGGACCAGAAGGCTGAGTTAAAGACTCAAAAAATGAGGCACAAGAGAAAACACCTAAAGAGGAGGGAACCCAAAATCCGGTGTCCTCCTTAATGGGATCCAGGAAGACATTTTCAAGGATGGCTAACAAAGACAAAATGTGGTCCAAGTTTGTGTCCCTAATTGCCCTTCTCAGCCCTAGGTTCCACCCAAACCCTGAAGGAGAGTCTGAGGGGGTTAAGAAGGAAGAAATGGGTTCATTTTTCAAATCAAAAAGAACATACAAAGAGGGTAATTGGTCCATTAGAGGTGAGTCCCCAACCCAAAGTTGTTCCCAAAATTTTATTTTATTGCCGAAGTTAAGACCATACCTGATACAAGGGGAGAATATTGGAAGCAGTTTGTGTATGGCTGACCAAGGAGAAGCGGTTGTAGTCCTTGCCGAGATTCCAAGTTCCCAACCATTGTCTTCCAACCCATGTATACTAGCCACAATCTTTGTCCACAACTTGTCTCTTTCCAACAAAAACCTCCATAGCCATTTCCCCAACAATGCCATGTTCCTCTTCCTAAGATTCCCAATCCCAAGACCTCCTAGCTTTTTACCTCTAGTTACCACCTCCCAACTCACCCTATGGTCCCGCTTCTCCTCTCCAGGCTCCCACAAGAAATCCCTCATAAGCTTTTCCAAAGTGTTAGAGACCTTTGTGGGGATCTTAAACACAGATAGGAAGTACACAAGAAGATTAATTAGGGTTGATCTAATCAAAGTGATTCTCCCCCCCAAGGAAAGATAATTTTTCCTCCAAGAGGCAAGCCTTTTCCCAAATCTCTCCACCACTGGGTTCCAAAAGCTTACCTTCTTAGGGTTATCCCCTAGGGGGAGGCCTAAGTAAGCCATCGACCAATCCGATGTTGCACACCCTAAGACATCTGCATACTCTCTAAGCTCCCTCCCCTCCAGATTCACACCCGCCAAACTACTTTTATCCAAATTCACCTTGAGATTGGATACCCGCTCAAAGAGTTGTATTCTCATAGTTTTTCATTGGTAAAAAAAAAATCTAATACAAAACCAAATAACAAAGACAAAACTAAGATTTAACATCACTTCAAAAAGAATTCGAGCTAGCTCAAAGTGGTCATCATCCTTATTAAGCAAGCAATAATACTATTGCTTTACATATTTGCATTACAATTGCTTACTCATCATGCTATAATCCCACCTATGCAATCCACATAGTCTTCGTAATTTTCATTGGGGAATGTCAATTTCCAGTAATATTTAGTGTCAGTACCCATGGAAATGGAAATATGTTTTTTGATGAATGATAATAAATTTATTAATTCAAAAACTGATTTAGAGTGAGTTCATACATCCCAGGGAGAGGCGTGAGCTGCAGCCCCTCCTTGAATCTTACAAGTAAACTAGGAAAGAAAAGCAAGAATCACAACTAAGCCCAAAACAATTATTCCCTATTTACCCCTTGCTTGGCTAACACATCGGACAAAGTATTTGTTGATCTCCCCACCCACTGTATAGTGACCAACATATTCCTTGTCAACCAACTAAATTTCTTCATTTCATTCTTGTAACACCACATAGCCTCTTCAGGATTTTTCAACTAACCCACCACCACTTTGGAATCCCCCTCGATTGTTAGGTGTTGTACCCCCAGCTGGTTTGCAAATTGCACCCCTTGTACAGCACTCTACCTCAAACAAAGGCCCTTTGGGGTTGGGAAAGATAGCAAGATGATCTTGAAACAAAGTGAGAGGACTTATGATATTGTATAGAAGCTTCCAACCAAACTAAAGGGTCTGATTTCCTTGGGATGGACAGTTTCAAATTTCTTGGGGATTAAAGTCATAAAAGTTGAATATGATCCAACATTGATGATACAACTAAACCCTCCAAAAGAGGCTTGTGTTGAATAATTCATCTGATGTTGGGATTAACTGAGCATTCTTTAAGATAAAAGTCTCAACAGTATTAGAACTGGCAATGACGAGTAGTATTGTAATAAAACTGGCAATAGTGATAATGGAAGATCTAATGTTGATGATTTTGAATCAATTGATAAGACGGGCTTTTTTTCGCAAGCTGTATGTTTTCAGTATTTAAACATAGATAAAAATACAGGAGGAACGAGCTGGTTTTGGAACTGCATGAATAGTCTTACATTAGAGGGTTTCTTGAATTATTAGATGATGATATTTCTTATCTACTAAAATGTAGGGACTAGAGACGAAGAAAATCCATAATTTTTTTCTTTTTTTTAACTAATAAAACTTGAAACCATCTTCTAACAAGTTATCATTACATGTTACCATTTCAAATATAATTCCAACTTGGGACAGAATAGTAAGTACATTTCAAATTCCAGAATGCATGGTCTACATTAATGTGTAAGATCTTATTTCCTAATATACCTTCTAGGATAGATGACTATTGACTCTCCTATTCCCGCTCCTGCCAAACCCCCCAAATTAAAGAGCAAGGGTTATTAAACAGGTCTCTCCTCTCCCCTCCTTTTCATCATCCCATCAAATAGAGGTTTCTCTCTCTCAAATATCTTGCTTCTGCCTTTATCTCATGACTGTCAAATTGTGAAATTGTATTTCGATACAGAAAAGCATTACCATCCATTTTCCAAAGGATATGTATATTATCGTACCAACAACCTATATACTTTATTTTTAAGAGCTTATATATTTGCTTAAAGAATTAAAACCTCAAAAATTAGCATTAGTGTTGTAGCATATAATAAGTAGAAGCAGTATCTGAGCCACTGCTCTACATTGGAAAATTAAGTTCAAAAACCAATAGATACCTTAACCCATGGTGACTAGCCATAATGCATAACTCATACTGGTTACTGCCAAAAAAATCAGGCTTGATAAAGACTTTAATCCTTGGGGCTTTGTCTATGAAAAACTGAGTTGGAATCATCTATTTAGCTCCCTCAAAGGCAACTAATAACTGCCAGCATCATCATGACCAGTATTGATGTGGTCCATCAAAATTGGTCCAATATTACAAATTGGATAAGAAGATCAAGAGTCAAAACCTACCGACTTTGATGACCCGGACCTTTGGTGATTTGGTACATCACTTAAATAGCATGGATTTGGTCCAACACTTGAAAAGACAAGAAGCATATCTATCACTTCATCTACAATTCCACTTCCATGACCTAGATTAGTTGAAACCTTTGCACCTCACTTGAATTTAGTGCATCACTTACATAGCCTGGATTGGTCCAACACTTGAAAGGATGTGAAACATATCTATTGCTTCATCTACAATTCCACATTAGATGAAACCTTTGCACATCACTTGAACTTTCAAGGATAATTGACTTTTTTGAGGATTCACTTTATGGTCTGGATATTTGATTAAAAGATCATGACTAGAAATTTTTTTCTTAACATTATTAATAGAAAAGGGTAAATCATCCTATACACCAAGAAAAGGGTATTTTAACAAAGCACCTAGCATGCATATAAGCATTTCTATAATCAGTAAAAAAATCCATTAATGATTTATAAAAATTATGACATTTAGTACAGATTGGCACATCCAACGAACCCTTCCCCCTTCTCAGATTACATATCTTATAATTTTGCCCAAAATAGAAGATGCCTGTCAACTCCTTGTTTTGCAAGCACATCTGCCATCCCATTTGCAGTCCTCCTTACCCAACTAAAAGTTTCACTGAATCTTTTTGCTAGAGCATCAATTTTCCTAAAAGCTTGTCTGTATTTCCAAGGGGTTGAATTGATTCTCTTTGTCCAAGCAATTACTAATTGTGAGTCTCCTTCAATTTCCAGTTCCCTAATTTCAAGTTGAGCAGCAAGTCTCATTCCTTGTAGCAGAGCCCATATTAGCATATTCCATCCATTAAGTGGGTTACGTGATAATAGGGTGAAAATTTACAGAGGAATCTGCCAAAAACAAAGAATATGATGGTTAAATGTCAGACCCCCCAAAGTATGGGAGGGGTTGCAGCAGTTAATCTTTTTTTGTCAAATTTCAATATTGTTGCAAATAATTTTCAAAGGTGGGTTTCAGTTGTATTAGTTTGCTATTTTTGTTTTCTTGGTCGATGTCAGTTTCCTGACAGTAAAACTTCTTCAGCAGATTGTGACTCATTTTTTTTTTCTTTTTAGCTGTGTTTGGTTGGGCATAGAATATTGTGAAAATTGTTGTTTTGGGAAATAACTAGTCTTTGTTTGGTTGTCAGCAAAACACAAAAAGAAGTAAAATTCTATCCAATATTAATTCTTTACTTTTAAGAGTACTAGTGGATACCTGATCTCTTTAAAGCAGTTAAATATAAGGTTTGAATTCAAAGAACTCTCCCACCTACACATTAGCCTAAAATCTAGTAGCCCAGCCCATGACCCCAACTTATTTTTGGGTTGAAATTGAACATGGCAAGATTTAGAAATATAATTTTTCACAAGTAATTGTTTTTACCCTTTTAAATATTTTCTATGACAAAATATTTGTCAGGGATTGAAAAGCATTTTTTTATTGCTAACTCAAAAAAATTTATTGACTGAAAACCTAAGAATTTTTTTTGACGGATGGATAAGAACAAATTCACTTTATTTATTGGTAACCCAAAATGCAACCTAAATGAAATTTTACTTTACCAAATATCTTCGGATTTTTTCCTATAGTTTTTTCAAAATAGTTATTCCGTGCATATTCTACATCATCCACACAAGTTGTGCGGTACTTGGACCCTACTAACAATACATATTTGAACCAACAGTTGTCACCATAGATTGCTTATCTGACCTACTTGCTAGGAGATCTCCAAGGCAGATCCATCTTTTTTTAAATGAATAAGGCAGATCCATCAAATTGACCATCTTGATCCACTTGCATGTGCATAGTCAAGCATATGAAGATCCATATAATTCAACAATAATACAAAAAAATGGCAATATAGAATTAACAAATAGACATGGGAAAGGTAAAGGGAAAGGGAAAGGGAAATGTAACCTTATTCCAAATATCAACCAGCTGATCTAAAAACCAAAGTCACTAGTACTGAACTATGGAAAAAGTGCCAAAAAGAAAAGAATGTGAGCAAATTCAACTGACCTTGAGTGAGATCGATTTCTTTACTTCTTCCACCTTTTCTTCAACTTCCTTCTTATGTTTCTTGTCTAACTCACTCATTGTATCTGCCCATTTTATTTTTTCTTGAATTGAGAGTAGTAGATTGTCTGAAGTTGCCAACCTACAATGTATTTATTCATAAATCAAAGGAAGGTTAAAAAATGAACGGTTTCATAAGGCATGCCAACTAGTAGTAAATGAAGAAGGCACGTATTTATATAGTTAAGAGTTCCTTGGGCCCTTGCATTTAACTTACTAAAGCAATTTTCATTAATTATCCAGAAAAGAATGGGGAGGAAGAACCCTAATGGTGTCATAAGACATGACCACATACTGTGCATAAGATAGGGACATCTACTGTATAAGTATTGTCACTGGAGTGGTAGAGCACAAGAATGGGCTATCCTCAGTGTGGTAAGAACTTTACTTTCTAACTCCCATTCTCCTACTTCCTTTTGGGTGGAGGGGGCCAGCACAACTGTGTTTCTTATTAACCTTCTTCCTTCTTCAATTCTACATAATCCCTCACCTTTTTAGCGTTTGTTCAATCGTTCTCCTAATTTCTCTATGCTTCATGTTTCTGGATGTGTTTGTTTTGTTCACCTCCCACCACATGAGTGCACAAAGCTTACACCTCAGGTAGCATTTCTTTGTTATGATCTCAAAGCTCATTGTGTTCATATTTCTCGAAACATTATGTTCCTTGAAAACATTTTTTTTCTTTTCTCATGTTCAAAAATTTCTTGCTCCTTTTGTTTCGTTGTTGCACTATTTTGATTCTACAGGTCCTAGGGCTTCTTATCCTCCATCTTCTTCCATTGCAAAGCCCTTTCAGGCCTACATGAAGAGGCATTCTGTTGCTCCAGCTCATATAGCATTGCCCCCTTCGCCACCAGATGTTGGATCTACACCACCTTTTGATCCTATAAGTACCACATTCATTTCCTCCACTAATTCATTGTCTTCTTCAGATCCTCCTTTACGTCATTCCACTCATATTTCCTGTCCTCCTAACCACTATGGTTTTCCCTCTAGCCATAGCCCTTTCTCTGTTGTCTTGTCCTCTATAGACATTCCCAAGACTTATCAACAAGTCATGATTGTTGCTCATTGGAAGGAAGCTATGGATATAGAAATACAGGCATTCTTGGAGAATGACACTTGGGAACTTGTTCTTCCTCCACCTAACGCATTTATCACTGGTATTCGTTGGGTATATTCTGTCAAATTAAAGTCTGATGGGAGCCTTGATAGGTACAAGCTAGACTTGTTGCCCAAGGCTATAAAGCAGGAATATTGGTATTGACTATGAAGAGACTTTTGCTCCAATAGACAAGATAATGACCACTGTGCATACCAATATTGCCATCTCTGCTATCAAACCGTGGGATGTCCATCAAATGGATGTCAAGAATGCATTTCTACATGGAGACATGAAACAAACAATTTATATGAAGCCTCCTCCTGGATATAGTTCTAATCCTTAGATAGTATGTTGTTTGGAGAAGTCATTGTGTGGTCTCAAACAAGCTCCTCAAGCTTGGTTTGAGAAATCCTGCTCTACCATCACCGAAGCTGAGTTTGTTCAGAATTCAACCAACTACTCTTTATTTACTCTTTGGGGTTCCCATGGCATCACTCTGCTATTGGTCTATGTTAATAATATCCTAATTATCGGGGATGATATTGATGGTGAAGAAGACTCCAAGTCATTCATTCAAGATGAAGGATCTTGATCGGTTGTCTTATTTTCTGGCACTAGAAGTGTCTCATTCTGCTCATGGATACTTTGTAAACCAACATTAATATGCTCTTGATTTGGGGTCAACTCAGCGGCTCAGCCCACTTGACAAATGATAAGCATGTTAATACTCTTCTTGAACTCAATCATAAGCTCTCTAGAAAGGATGCAGAAGCTTTGGCTGATGCTACTCTCTATCGCTGACAAGTTGGCAGTCTCATATATCTTATCATGACTCGTCAAGATATCTCAAATTGTCAACTATTTTATCTCTGGTCCTCGATAGCCTCACATGACTACCATCCTTCAAATTATCTGGTATATTAGAGGGACTTTGTCCCATGGACTCTTTTTTTTCCTCACCTTTGTTTACTCTTGCCGCCTATGTGAACGCTGATTGGACCAGGTGTCCTAATACTCGACACTTTACTACAAGGTGATGTGTCTTTCTTGGAGATTCTTTGATATCCTAGAAGTGTAAAAAACAACAAATGGTATCCAAATCCTTTTTGAGAAAAGATAACAGATTCCATTAAGATCAAAAAAGGGGGAGGAATGAGGAGATGTACAAAGCCTTGTCAACAAAAAACAAAAGACAAAGCCCACTACAAAGGCAAAGTATGATCACTATACAAAAAATCCCTTCCCAGCCAAGATTTAGCTAGATTATCAGCCACATGGTTTAATTCTCTAGGAATCCATCTAAAGCTGCATTGTAAGAAAGAGGCCAGCTCCCTGATTTCTTACAGTAAATGAGATAGTTTCCACAGGTCCAAAGTTTGTCCTGAGGCCCAGCTTATAACATTCCTTGAATCTCCTTCGACTACAATGAAACAGAACTGATGAGATTTGGCAATTCTGAGGCCTTCTAGGAGGGCCTAGCCTCTGCTTCAGACGCATGAGCCACCTTTCGAGGGCCATTAAAGGCCCAAGTCACATCTCCATTCACTCTTCGAGTCAAACCTCCTATTCCAGTATTTGGGCTGTTCTTTGCAGACCTCCTAAAGCTGCCATCAAAATTCAGAATGAGCTTAGAATCTTGCCTTGGGATGATTTTCAGGGGAGGTTGTGGGTGAAAAGGAGATGTTGACAAAATGGTTGTCCAATATGTCATTCTGATTGATACCTTCAAACACTTTACTAGCCACCATCCAGCTGCTAATGTTAGCTAGGATACGATCTCTAAGAGTCTCCAAGGAGGAGTAACTCTCATCAAATAATCTCCTATTTCTTTCCTCCCAGATATTCCACAAGACAGCATGCACAATTACTTTCCAGAAATAGTTTCCTCTCTTGCCCAAAGTCAACTTTAGACCTTGCCAAGAGTTGATAAACTCTATAACAGAGTTTGGGGGAGTCAAGTTAAGCCTGCCCCTAGCTGCTGAATCAAGGAAGAATTGCCAAAGGCTTCTAGAAGCAATACAGTTAAAAAAAAAAAAAAAACGTGTCCAATAGATTCTCTGTCCTTATAGCACATCAGACAAACAGAAGGAGAGATAATAGCGGTGTCCTTGAAATCTCTTTTGGAGGTTGCCACAGGTATTCATCTTTGAGCAAGAAGCCTCCCAGACCATAAAAGAGACTCTAGGAGGGACTATGGGGAGCTAAATCTTTTTGCCCGGAAAAGGTGGGGGGATGGGATGGTGGTTAAGTGTTGAAAGAATGAAGAGGTAGTGAAGGAGCCATGCGGGGTTAAGGACCAAATAATCGTGTCCTCAGTGGAGGGGGAGATGAAAACTTCTCAGAGTAGGGAGAGTAAGGAGGTGATCTCAGGTACTTCTAAGTCTCTCAGCTGTCTACGAAAGTTGAAGTTAAAAGCGAGGCCCCCTGATCCTCGTAGAAGAAATGAGAGCTTGTTTGTCACGCACTAGCCTAAAGAGAGAGGGAGGCTTCACAGAGAGGAATGTTTCCCCACCAAAGGTCTGTCCAGAATTTAATAATGTTCTCATTTCCTATTTTCAATCTAATAAGGGGAGAAAAGGAAGCAAAAGAATGGAGGTTTCAACAGATTTTGAGAGGAATGAGCCGGTAAAGGGAGAGAGTTGCCCCGTCCCCAACTATTTCAACCATATTTGCTGCGAGTTACAGAGACCCAGAGAGTTTTGTTCCGTTTTGAACCTCCAAAGCCACTTCCTGAGGAAAGCCTGATTTCTTTCTGAGATGTGGCCCAACCCTAATCCCCCTTATTTCCTTGCCTTGAACACAACCTCCATTGAAGCCAAGTATCATGTTGTCTTCTATTTATAGTGAGTTGGTGTGGTTTCGTGCCCTATTAAATGCATAGTTGTTGTAGAGAACACTAATGTTGACCGCACTAAGGTGGTCCCCACTGTTCGTATGTCAGCAATAAGTTATGATTATGATTAGTTCTTTATGATAAGATTAGGACTAGTCTTTTATAAGATTAGGATAAGTCCTTTTTCAGCTTTATCTTATCTTACCATGTAAGCAATTCAGTCCTTTTACAAGTATGATACTATGTATATAAATTTAAGAGGGGGGCGGCTGTTTAAACACATCAACCCAACTCTCTTTTATCAAAATCTCTCTCTCTCTCTCTTCTTTTCTTATTTTTTTCTTCTCCTTTTGAGTGTCTGTTCAATCTTGAGCGACTACTTGGTATCAGAGCATTCGATCTAGGGTTTCTCATGTGGAATTAATTCAGCCGACCACATGAGAATTATTTAGGGCTGAGTTTTTTTTCATTTGACTGATTCTTGGAGATTACAAAAAGTCTTCAGCAACTGTCCAAGGATTGGAAAGTGCTCCTTGTAATTAGGAAGAATCAGAGAAGAATTAAGTGATCAAGGTTAGGTCTTTGGTCAAGATTGGAGGTGCCAATCAGATTTTTTGGTTCTCTCATCAAGATTGAAGTTGGCGATCAAGAAGATTTTTCTCCGAGATCAGTTCTGTTTCAGAAGTTTCTCAGGTTGATCAGAATCAAGATCAATTTTGAGCAAACTAAAGTTGGCGATCAGAATTTCAGCAAGAATTTTTTGAATCAAGATCAGTTTTTTTTCTCATAAATTCCTGGGTAAATTCTTATTCCTTCTTGAGGGCAGCAGCAAAGATAGCTTAATTTGTGAGACCCAGTAGGCTGATTGTTACAGTAAATAGAAGGTGTTTTTTGCTTAACCTCTAACCAAGAATGGAGTTCAAGCACCAAGGGGAGGGTTGTTTTGGGACTGGTTCAGGTGGCATGACTGAAAACACCTTCCAAATTACAACTATAAAGTTTGATGGTTCAAACTACTTAGAGTGGGCCCAATCAGCCATGATGGCCATTGGGGGAAGAGGAAAACCGAACTATTTGTTGGGAGATGTGAAGGAACCAAATAAGGAAGATCCCACTTATGCTAAGTGGATTCAGGAAAATTATTTGGTGATGACATGGTTGTGCAATTCCATGCAGCCACACATCAGCCAAAATTACTTATGGGCAAAAACAGCTAAAGAAATATGGGATRTTGTRAAAGAAACCTACTCTCAGCCCCTTAATGTTGCTAGGGCTTATGAGCTGAAATGTGAGGTTAAAAATCTCAAGCAAGGTGAGAAACAAGTTTCTGTTTATTTTTCAATCTTGAAATCCCTGTGGCATGAAATTGACCACCTTGAATCAATTGAATGGGAAAGTCCGAATGATGCACAGATTTACAGAAAGCAGATTGAAACTAATAGAGTGTTTGAGTTCCTGGCTGGTCTAAATTCGAAATATGATATTGTGAGGCAACAACTGTTGACAAGAGACAGTGTAACTCTGTCCCAGGCCTATTCCTTAGTGCACAGTAAAGAGACTAGGAGAAAAGTTATGCTACAGCAACAGCCTTTTGAATCAGCTCTGACAGCAGTTAAGCCCAAATTTAGGAGTGATAAGGAAAGAGACATGAAGAAGGAAGCTAAGAAGGACCTAGTATGTGAGCATTGCAAGAAACCTAAACATACTAAAGAGACCTGTTGGAAGTTACATCCACATCTAGTTCCAACAAAACTCAGAAACAAAAAGGGGAATGCAAATATGGTTGTTAACATTGATAGTACAACCTCATCTAGCACAAGAGGCAATCCTCTAGATACTCTAGTTGTTGTCCGAGCTGCTCTAGTTCAGCTGGAAAATGAAGTTGGTAATTCAGCTCCACCTCCACAGACACCATCAGGACCCCCTACCTCAACTTTTGCTCATTCAGGTAATCGAGCCTCAACTCACCATGCCTCAGTCATAGGTAATACAGAACATTCATGGATAATAGATTCTGGAGCATCTGACCATATGACTGGTTTGTCGTCACTATTTACTACCTATCATTTATCTTCAGCCAGAGACAAAGTGTTCATTGTTGATGGCTCCCTCGTTCCTATTTTTGGCAAGGGAGACATCAAGTTGTCTAATGCTATTTCCTTATCTTCGGTTTTGCATGTTCCTAAGCTTAGCATTACAAAAAACCAGAATTGTTTAGTAACATTTTTTCCGGATCGATGTGGTTTTCAGGATCTGGAGACAAGAAAGGTGATTGGGACTGGTCGTGAGGCAAATGGAGTTTTTTTGCTTAGAGGGAGTCCTCATTGGAAAGATAGTGAGACTAAGAGGTCTTGTGTTTCTCAGTCAGTTGATCAGGCTATGCTTTGGCATAATAGGATGGGTCATTTATCTTTTCGGGCTTTGAAGAGTTTGTTTCCTAGTTTATTTGAATCTATCCAGATGTATAGTTTGAAATGTGAGAGTTGTGAACTTGCAAAACACTGCAGGACAACTTATTCATTAAGTAATAATAGAAGTAATATTCCCTTTGAAATTGTGCATACTGATGTTTGGGGACCTTACCATACCACTGCCATGGGGGGGTATAGATATTTCCTACTGTTTGTTGATGATTATACTCGTTTTTCGTGGATTTATCTCGTACGTTCTCGAGATGATGTTTCAGCTTTAACCCGAATCTTTCATCAGATGATTTTAACCCAATTTAGGGTCAAAATCAAAATTTTTAGATCTGATAATGTAAAAGAATATTTTGCAAACCCATTAGCCTCCTATTTGCTTGAACATGGGATTATCCATCAAAGTACCTATCCTCGTACACCACAGCAAAATGGGGTTGCTGAGAGAGAATAAACACATATTGGAGGTAGCCAGAAGCATTATGTTTACCTCCAATGTGCCTATACGTTTCTAGGGGGATGTTGTTCTTACAACAGTGTATCTCATCAATAGGACTCCTTCACGGGTTCTTGACATGAAATCTCCATTTACCCTCTTATATCCTTGAAGAAAACTAAAGAGAGGAGAGCTTGAGAGTTCGGCAATGAGGGTTTGAGAATGAGAGTTTCGAACCTACTCTCTCTCAGCACCCTAACACTATTTTATTAAGATAGATTTGAATAATTACAAGGAGGCCCTTAGTTGGGCAAGAAATTACAAAGAACTTAATATAGACAGAATGGGTCCAGAATAAGGCCCATTACAGAAAAACATAAATAACAAGAAAGAATAAACAGCCTATGGGCCATTCGGCCCATCTTCTCTACAATCCTGATAAAGAGTTGTTTACCATTCCCCTTAAAACCTTTTGTTGTACATGCTTTGTTCAGATTCTTGGCCCTCATCGTTCCAAGTTTGACCCTAAGGCCTCAAAATGTATTTTCCTTGGTTATGCACAAACTCAAAAAGGATATTGCTGCTATGAACCTACTTCTGGGAAAAGATTTGTCTCAATGGATGTCACTTTCTTTGAAGATGTACCCTATTATCCAAGGGTTTCTCCTCAGAGGAAGAGTAGTAAGGATGGGGTTAACTCGTCAGAAGTCCCTTTACATTAAGTGAAGAGGAGTGTAATGGGGAGGGCTGTCAGAGATGCAGGGATGTGAGAGTCTATCACAGACGATGGAGACAGGTTGATTTTGGACATCAACAGTGCAGGCCAGTCCCAGTCTCCTCTGCAGATCCAGATCCCGGTACCACAGTAGCCCTAGTTCCTTCTACAGAGCCAGATCCAGGTACCACAGATACTACAGATGAAAGACATCCCACAAAGGAGCCTTCACCTTCATTAGATGATCTTGATCTTCCCATAGCAATTCGTAAGGGCAAGCGTCGTTACACCACATCCACAGCTCACAGTGTTTCTCAGTTCTTGTCCTACGATCATTTGTTGCCCTCCTATAAGTCTTTTCTCACATCCATTGCCGATGTTCCCATTCCCAGAACAATACAGAAAGCATTGGAAGTACCAGAATGGAATGATGCAATAAAAGCAGAAATGGATGCCCTCATCAGAAACAATACTTGGGAGATAGTTGATCAACCTAAAGGTAAGAAACCGGTTGGATGTAGATGGGTATTCACTGTGAAACATAATGCTGATGGTTCTATTAAAAGGTATAAGGCCCGGTTAGTTGCAAAAGGATTTACTCAGACATATGGTATTGACTACTTGGAAACTTTTGCACCAGTAGAAAAGATGACCACTACCAGAGTCTTATTATCTCTTGCAGTCAGTTACTCTTGGCCGTTGTATCAGATGGATGTTAAAAATGCCTTCTATTCATCAAAAAAAAAATGCCTTCCTCAACGGAAACTTGCAAGAAGAGGTTTACATGTAGTTGCCTCCTGGATTTTATGGTACAGAAACAAGAAAGAAGGTTTGTTGGTTGAATAAAGCCTTGTATGGACTAAAACAGTCCCCCAGAGCTTGGTTTGATAGATTTAGACAAGCCCTTGAAAGGTTCGGATACGTACAGGCCTAGTCAGACCACACCTTGTTTATTAAGAGAGTGGATTTTTCCTTAACCTTGCTTGTTGTATATGTGGATGATATTGTAGTAACAAAAAATGATAATACTTAGATTGAGTCCCTTAAGCAACTCCTTCATCAAGAGTTTGAGGTAAAAGATGTGGGAGAACTACGATACTTCTTGGGCATTGAGATAGCAAGATCCAAGCATGGGATTTTTGTTTCTCAAAGAAAGTATGTTCTTGACTTGTTGGAAGAAACAGGAAAGTTGGGTATTAAGCCTGCTGACACACCCATTGAACAAAATCACATGATCAGTGCAGAGGGTGGAGAACCCCTTGAAGATAAAGCTATGTTCCAACGGTTAGTTGGAAAACTTCTCTATCTTTGTCTCACTCGACCCGACATCAGTTATGCAGTCAGTGTGGTTAGTCAGTATATGCACTCTCCTAGGACTATTCACCTCTTTGCAGTTGAGAGGATACTAGCATATTTGAAGAGGTGCTTAGGCAGAGGCATTTTATTCAAGAATAATGATCACATGAAGATAGAAGTTTTCACAGATGCTGATTGGGATGGGTGTATTGATGATCGAAGATCTACCTCTGGATATTGTGCTTTTGTAGGAGGTAACCTTGTCTCTTGGAGGAGTAAGAAACAAAATGTTGTTTCCCGTTCCAGTGCTGAAGCTGAATATAGGTCCATGGCAAATGGTGTAGCTAAGATCCTATGGTTGAGATCATTATTTGAGGAGTTAGGTATTGTTTATGAGAAACCCTTGATGTTGTACTGTGATAATCAAGTTGCCATCAATATAGCCCATAATCCGGTATAACATGAAAAAACTAAGCATATTGAAATGGATCGACATTTTATCAGAGAAAGGGTTACATCTCAAGAAATATGTCTTCCATACATCACCTCCGACATGCAACTGGCAGACCTTCTCACCAAGGCGGTTTCAAGGAAGAAGTTAGAAGCAGATCTATGCAAGTTGGGAATGACAAACATCTATTCCCAACTTGAGGGGGAGTGTAGAGAACACTAATGTGGACCCCACTAAGGTGGTCCCCACTGTTCGTATGTCAGCAATAAGTTATGATTAGGATTAGTTCTTTATGATAAGATTAGGATAAGTCTTTTTTCAGCTTTTACGAGTATGAAACTATGTATATAAATTTAAGAGGGGGGCGGCTGTTTAAACACATCAACTCAACTCTCTTTTATCAAAATCTCTCTCTCTCTATCTATCTCTCTCCCTCTTTTCTTATTTTTTTCTTCTCCTTTTGAGTGTCTATTCAATCTTGAGCGACTACTATTGTCAAGGCGACGTGCGACGCCTAAGTGTGGTTTCATGCCCTACTACTACTACTACTACGCCCAGCCTCGCCTTGGCGCCTTGAAAACTATGATTGAATGATTTGGGTTTTGCCTTCTCTACCTCATTCCTCTATGTGTGGATAATATTAGTGCAATCAAGATTGCATCTAGTCTAGTGTTTCATGAATGCACCAAGCATATTGAGGTCAATTGCCATTTTATTCGGGAACAATTTCTTATTGGACACATTACTCTTCCACATGTATCTTTTGTATTTCAGTTGCCAAACTTATTTACCAAGGCTCTGACACGTGCATCTATTTCTTAGTGACAAACTTATGCGTGTCTCTCAGCACCAGTTCTTGTATCATATGTATCTTTATGTGAAGAGCGCAAAGATTAATACAAAAATCCTTTCTTGGCGTGTGAACAGTACACATCTGATTCAAACCTAGGTCTCTCGAACTACCTAACAATGTATTTATTCATAAATCAAAAGAAATGTTAAAAAATGAACATTTTCATAAGAAACGCCAACTAGTAGTAAATGTAGAAGGCACATATTTATGTAGTTAAGAGTTATAAGATAGTAAAAGGCACGCATAAGTACATCTGTTCTATTTTATTTTATCTTCTGAATGGGGAGGAAGAACCCTAATGGTGTCATGAGACATTACCAAATACTGTACACAGGATAGGGACATCTACTAGATAAGTATTGTCACTGGACAAGCAAATGTAAAGATTAATATATGAATATCTTATTGAACTCRTGTTCAGACATATCTGAAAAAATAAAATCATAATTACGAGTACCAGTTTGCTATTGTCTGTATCATATTCCCAAGCTGTCCAGGTCTCAAATCCCTTCCAGCAGCAAACTGGACCTGCATTCCCACAAATAATAGAACAAAGATTGATTAGGAGAGCCTTTTCATGCATTGAAATTGAAAATTCCAATTTAAAAGCAAGGACAGGGCAGTAAGATCCAACCTCAAAGCATCTACGCAACTGGTCCAGCTTTCCTCTAACTATGCCCTGCAATAAAACCCAGAAAAAAATTATGTTTTGCCCTGGTTATATTTTAATATTTTCAAAACAAAAAATTATATTTAATTCTTAAATGGAAATTCTCAAAAGGAATCTGTTGAATATCAAGCATTAGAAAAAGTTAAAAGGAAAAATAAAAAACAATGTTCAATACCCTAAGAATGCTAGTAAATTACTTCCTTTGGGCAATTACTTATGTAGCCCCACTAGAAGTTACAGGACAACTTGCTTCCTAGATTGCCACTTTTTGGGGGGAGATAAAATTGAAATCTTTCCATAAAAAGCAACAATATTGAATATAAAAGACAATAGCAGAAATCATATACAAATATACAATAGAACAACCATGGATCAATTGACTGGCCTATACTGCCACCTCACAAAAGGAAAAGATGAAGTGGTTTCATTGATCAAAAAGATCAAGTGGTTTCAACTAAACAGAGAGGACCTCCAGGATCATCAGATTTTATATCTAACATCCATGCACCTATGATCTGATGTTTACAAACAGAACAGAAAACAAATTATGCACCAATTCAAAGTTTAAGGAATTGTAGCATTTTTTTTCATGAAGTAGACAGTTAAATTTGATGATTCAATTTTCAACCCACAAAAAAAAAAGAAAAGAAAAGAAGATGCTCTCATTATTCATGATTGGGTTTTCAACTCACCCCCCACCCCCCAAAAAAAGACACATGAAGATTATACTGTAGACCATAAACTACATAAAGTCTTTTATTCCTTTTCTTCAAATAAATGGATCAAGGATCAAAAGTCCAAAACTGTAACCATGTTTACTGCAACATGAATGGAACTGCAGGGGGAGAAGGCAGAGGAAAACAAGGACAAGAAGAAATAGAGATGGAAAGGGAGACATAATGGGCCCACTTTTGATCATTATGTGATACTCCCTTTCTACACAACATATAAAGCATAAAAAGGAGAAAAAAGTCACCTTTCTGAGACAAAATCAACTTGATAAGGAAGTCCTCAAGTTGTACAGGAACCTACCGCATACATGCATTCGTTGATGAGAAAGTCTTCAAGTCCACGTACATTTGAAACATCTAGTTCTTGCATCAGTTGATCATAGGGGAGTACCTGGGCAAGACAAAATCACTAGGGTAAAAATATTTTTCTTGATTGCTAACAATATTCCTTATTGATAAAGACAAAATCACCACCTAACCACTTTTTCTTTACATTACATCTTCCAACTATCATTCATTTGTTACCCCCTAGTGCAATTGTTCCCTGTTTGCCCCTTGCTTGACAAATGAATCAGCTATGCAATTTGCTGATCTATGAAACCACATTATTGAGACAACCCTCCCCTTATTATTTTTAATCAGCAAACAGAAGTTACTTTCATTAATTAAGATAAGAAATACATAATAAAGCTGGTAACAACCAGCAACCCATCGGTCCCATCCTCATATTACTCTCCTTAATTACAGTTTTGCCCTCTCACATAATACCAGCCCCCATTACAGTTTTGCCCAGAAAAATTGTTCTCTACGAACTCCTTTCTTAGCTAAAGTGTCTGTCATTCCATTTGCAGACCTTTTCACCCAAAGGAATGTAGCTCACTCCACCACTATATTTCTTATATTCAGTCTTCTTCCCGTCCTCTTTTTTTTTTTTTTTGATAAATGTCTTCTTCCCATTCTCAGTCCATATAAAACAGCCTGCAACTCAGCTCTTGTAGACTCCCCCACACCAATGGGTCTTGAAAACAATACCAGTACAGCACCAAAACTATCTCTAAGAACAATGCTGCTTGGGTTCCCCAAATCCATCTAAGTTTAGCATAACCAGATTCAATGATGGGGGATCATTAGGATAAAACATTATAAGAATTTTTCAAGAACTAGATAAAGAAGCTTTTGGAAGCACACAAAAGGCAGATGTACATGCTCCAAAAATTATCAGAAACTTGTAAAGTGAAATTATCTTCCCAGGCCACCTTATTTAGGGTGAGAAAAGCAACAGATTTTTTTGGATGGATAGTCAAGCACCAACTATTAATTTGCCCAAAATACAAAAAATATAATGGTTATTAGTTATTTTCTCTTGAAAAAGAAAAAGAAAACTCCATTACTTCCCTTGGGTCCATTCTCTTATGCATCTTACTTTAGAGTCTTATCTTCTCCCCTTTCCTCCTTGCAGCCTTTTCCAGTGAAAGAGATCCGGTGCCCACCAACTCCCCTTAGAATTAGTACTTTCCATATTAGCAACAAGGGAATACTTGCAGCTGTACAAGGCCTACAAATTGCTAACCAACTTGGGGTGCAGAACCTATTGGTAGAAGGTGACTCCAAGCTAGTAGTGGGCTGACTGCTGAATCCAATTAATGCTGTTTGGGGCTACAGAGATCTCCTGAAAAAAGTAAAATGGGCCACAAGGAATATGTCAATCAATTTCCAGTGGATTCGTAGATCAGCAAATGCTTTGGCAAACTCTTTGGCCCAGTGATTTAAAAGGCATGCCTAGGCACACAAGCGAGGCACATTTTAGGGTAGGCACCTCACCCAGGTCCTAGGCGCAGCCCTTTCTAAAGTGCATGCCTGGTGTGCCTTGCGCCTCAGCCCAGGCGCGAACCTTTTGAAAATTTGACACTTTTTTGCTTTTTTGAGTCTAGTGGCTGGGTCAGGGGTTCCGCCCCCAGACCCCTGTGCCACGCCCCTTGAGGCAAGCCAAACAAGTCCACATTGGGGTCTTAAATTCTTAGTTTTCACACAAAAAATAGTGCACGGGCAAACCAGAGCTTCGAGAACCCCCTATTTGGTAATGTTGTTCATTCATTCATCCTAATAAAATATCTTCTTAAAAAGCAATTAAAACTATAAAATCATTATTTTTTGTGTGAAAATTAAGAATTTAAGACCCTAACGTGGATTTGTTTGGGCTTGCCTCGAAGGGCGTTGCACAAAAGCAGCTCGTAGAATCAAAAACATAAGATGTCACATTAGCTACTTGAAGTAATGTAATTGAGAAGAAAAGAGATTGTGGGTTTTATATGCTTGAAAATGTTTTATATGTTTGGTTTTATTTTTAAATTCTCATTTGAATATGCTTTACATGTTATGTTTATGTATTTTATTTTAGATAATAGGTTTTTTAAAACATTTATTTTAAAATTTAAGTTTATATTTTTATTAATATTATGTTTAATCATTTTTTTATTTTTTGCATTTTTTTGAATTTTTTGGCATATTTTGATTTTTTAGATTTTTTAGCATTTTTTTAATTTTTGTGCCTTGCTTAAAAAGGTGTATGCCTTGCCTTGCGCCTCAAGCGCAAATTGACCCCTACGCCTTTTTTGCGCCTTGTGCTTTTAAAACACTGCTTTGGCCAAACAAGGGGTTTCTCGGGCTTCTTTGTATTGAGCTAATCTATGGTTTTGTTCTGTTCTTGTTAAGATTTGGATCTGTAAACACCCTGAAGGGGAGGTAGCACCTCGTGCCTCCTCCAGGGCTGTTTGTTCTCCTTAATAAAACTACTTATTCATTTCATCAAAAAAAAAACATAGGGAATTGAGGGAATGGGGAGGGGGGCTTTAGGAGTAGGAGGTGTTTTTAGGAATGAAGAGCATCATGCTGTCACTATGTTCTCTGGCCCAATTAAAGTAGGGAACTCTTTAAGGACAGAAATGTTAGCAGTGTTGGAGGGTGTGCACTGTGCAATGAGAATAAGATCTCGATCGGAACAAATTAATTTTTTGATTAATAATTAGAACAAATTAATCATTGAAGGTGATTCGAAGCTAGTGATGGGGTGGTTTTTGAATGGTGAGGGATCAATATGAAGCTTTAGGAATGAAATTAAAAAAAAAAAAAAAAAAAGTTTAGATGGATGATTGGAAACTTCCAAGTTAAAATTCAATAGGTACAAAGATCAGCTAATTCTTTGGCTGACGCATTATCAAGACAAGGGGTGGACAGAAATCAGATGTTATGGGCTAAGGTGAAAATTAGGTGATGTGGGAAAAGTAGCAGGAGCTACGTATTGTAATGGTTGGATGTGCATCATGTATACATTTGCTTATAATTAAGAAATCGTTATGGTCACCTATGCAAATAATGATAATAATAATAATAATAATAATAATAATAATAATAATTCCATTACTCAGTCTGCAAGACTTGAAAAGTGCACCTAGCGACCATGTTTTGCACGGATTGTCCAAGATGGGAGGAGTGTCTGTGTAAAACAGAGAGCAGATTGGGACCACAATACCACACCATGGATCCTGGGGGTACTACTACATATTGTTTAGAAGGAATTCCATCTTTTCCTACAGAATATTCCTAGGTAACAAAGATTAACTTTGCCCTTTTCCATAGGCATATGATGCTAGAATTTACAAGGTATCTTCTTGTGTGGTAAATACTTTACTGATGCAAATTCCACGGTCCATGCTTTTTCAACTTTCTCAGTCAGATTTGTTGACACACATCAGGTTACATCTCTAGTATCTGTGTCCATGATAGACTGAGTGTAGAACACTAAGTACTAGCAAACAAATCACCACAAATTTCACAACATAAAAGCTGATATTTAAAATGAGTAAAAACCATCAAGAACAGGTAGTAAACAAGATATATAAAGAATACCTTATTTGTCTCAGCAAGTGTAAGCACAGTAAGCTGCTTTAGCTTGCGGACCTGATCAGGTACAAGTTGCGGAAGATGGCCAGCATTACCTATTAGTCATAAATGCTTCCATTGTAAAACACCATGATAACAAAAATGTAAAAATTAAAAAGATGAAAAAAAATATCTTTGTAACAAAAATGTGTTCTACAAAGAACATCAACAAAAAATCACTAAGATCAAAAACTGCTCATTAAGAATAGCAATGCATTACTCTTTATCAACAACTGCCAGACAATATTAATTTATAACTAAAATCTATATAGCAGACTCTACATGACTGCAAGAGAAATCAGGAAACATTAATAAGATCATAACAGACAACCTGAGAGACCACTAGCTCAGATTGTGTCACTAACATGTCGAGACTCTGATCTCAGTAAATAACTGCATCACAATCTCAAAATGAGCCTCAAACAAATAATTTCCAGACATACTTCTGGTAGATAAATCATGGTGACCAATTGCATTTTTTTCATTGATGTCACCAGCTGCAAATTTAGGGAAAACCCATTATAACTGATTGAAGCATCTTTGTCTCTAAGAAGTAACAACTATGGCACTCCCCAACAGAACCAACTCTGTAACAAAAAACTTTGAGCCCTTGTCTTGAGGTTGAAGGACAATAAACCCACCACCACACCCATGGTTCAAAATATTGATACAGGCCGATATGCTGGTTGGGGCGTATCGGCCTGCATTGAGGTTTTCCTTTTTTTGGTTTTTTTATTCAAACTGGTTCAGAGGGGTCGGTTTAAGGCCCGTCTACCCCCTGAACCAGGTCAGACCCCAAAACACCCACTGCAGGGGCGTATCGGGAGACCACCGATACAATACGTATTGATATTTTGAAGCTTGACCACACCTTTTTCATACTGAGAAAGAACTTGTAAAAAACAGGTGGAATGCTCCAAAGATATGGGAAGGAAAAAATGAAGATTATAATCAAAGAAACAATGGGCTGCAAGTTCAGGCCTAAAAATACTCTACATAAGGCATAGAAGATGAAAACAAAAATAAAAGTAAGCACCCTGCATTGATCATCACTAGTTACGACATCCCAAGTCACGAAGCCAACAATGAAAGCACCACTTAATTTCCTTCAAGAACAGAAAATAAGATAAAAAAGAAACAAGATCCTTAAGACACAGTACCAGTTCAATTTTGTGCTCAAGTATGTCGTTGATGTTTTCACTCTCAGACAGACAGACCCAACATTTGCACAATGAATTTAGTCTTGAACATCAAAAGCTTTAAAGGCTGTCAGACGATAGCTGCAGTTCATGAGATTCAATGGAGACCCAAAAGAAGCCAAATGGAGGGAGAAATGGCAAGAGTGCCTCCCTGGTTTAGGGGCTTGGAGAAGGAAATGGTCAAACAATGGTATGTATTGGACACATCACAATGGCTGAGACTCCCATCTAGGGAATCTCCTGACCTGTAATAGATTAATAAAAGCAATGTTTTAAAACACGGAAGCGTGACGTGAGGCATTCCACTACTTGGAGGTGTTAGACATAGTTCAGACATAAGAGGCGTAAGCCACCTTAAGAGGAGGGGGATGAGGAGGAAGATGAGGAAGGAGGACCTCATCTTTTTCTTTTTCGTTCTTTCTGTCCTTTTGTATGAAGTGTACCTGAGGCACATGAGGAATACACCTCTAGCATGCCTCATGCAAAAGGCGTATGAGGCATACACAGTTACGCACCTGAGGCGTACACCTCTAAGGCATCAATGCCTCTGCCATACACCTCAAGGTGTTTTGGGGGCACCTTGCCTGGAGGCAGCCTCTAGGCATACGCCTCCCACACCTTTTAAAATACTGATTAAAAGATTATGAGTGTAAATCAAGTACCAGGCTATAGTCTATAGCCCAAACCCAAATTGAGGGCTGCCCTGGACAATAAACACATAGAAGTAGATCCATCCTGGCATTAAAGTTCCACCAAGCAGATTGTTTCTAAACTCCAATTCTAGCAAACAAATCAACTAATGAATTACCAAACCTATGCACCCAAGTGGAAAACAGTTTATAACCTGGAACTCGATGACCTTTCCTCTCTAATCCGAATATCCAATGGCCTAGTCTGCAAAGGTCATCTGATCTATTCCTTACCCAGTAATCCAGTTAATTACTATATGAAAACCTCTGTCAAATACAAGTTAGAAATGCATGGAGAACACCTATCTGAATCCTTAGATAAGTGACACGAGCTCAAGACTCATTGAGTCACCTGATCCTACTAATCTCAACCTCAAGTATACCAAGATAAAATAAGCATTGTTATACCTGAACACCTGCCAATTCTAAAGGTCCAAAGTTGTTCAAAGAACATCCATCAAAGTTAAATTTAACAGAGTACTTTCAAGGAGGCAACCACAATTGCCCTGATGGATATCAACTTGCACCACCATCTAGTAGGTCTGTCCCTATTCCAGAACATTCAAGCATTTCTTTCCTCCCAAATGCCCCTCTAAACAGAATTTATAAGGTATCTTCAGTGTTATGTTGCAAGCACAAAGGAGAGCCCCAAAATCCAATAGGTAGGACTGAAGGGGACTAACGTAGCAGCAGTGCCTCAGTGAGCTGACATTTCTTTGTCAAACTAATACAGAGAGATCCCTTACAAAGTAGCCCTGGGCCTGATGCTCCCAAAATAAATCTGGCCTGTCTACTATTCCTTACATGCCTACCAGTATGTTTGCCAATCTAAGAGTTCACTTGAACAAGATGTTCAATGTGGAAGATAGATTTCAAGCTTCTCTATTGAAATTTCAGAGAAAACAAAGCCCTTCCTTGTGTTCATCCAGCCAATTTCAGAGGAATCGGAGCCATTTGGTGAGCAGGGTAAGCCCAATAAGGTGGGAGAGTTAGGCATTGATCGCATCAAAGAAAGGAACATTGCTCTTCTTGGTAGATGGTTGTGGAGATTCCCTCTTGAAATTTATGTTGTTTGGACTGCAATCATTGCCAGCAAATATAGGAAGGGTGCAAACAGTTATAGCAAGATTCAATTAAACTGGGTGAAAGCATCCAACCCTTAGAAAGGTATTGTGTCTCCACCTATAATAAGTTTATTCCATTCATTAGATATAAAGTGGAGAGCGGGAATAAAATACAGTTTTGGAATGACCTTGGTGTGGGGAGTCCACCTTGGCTGCTTCCTTTTTCCTCAGATCTTCAACCATTGCAGCTTTGCCTCAACCAAGAAGCAGCCATCTCAACTTGCCTCTCTCTTCCCTCTCATGGATTTAGTTGGAACCTGAACCATAGAAGACCTTAAGGGATGTAGAGTTTGGTGAAATCACTGATCTCCTTCAAACCTTAAGGGAGGTCTGCATTTCCCCTTTGGCCCTTGACCAACACATTTGGAGCATTCACCCTGTCAACAAGTTCTCAACTAAGTCCTACTTCATGGGTCTAACAACTAAAGAGATTAGTACTAACTTCCCCTCAAAGAAGATTTGGTACTCTCACATTCCACCTAGAGTTTGCTTCTTCATTTAGGAAGCTTGCCTAAAGAGAATAAATATATATGATCTCAGTCAAAAGAAGAATCTGCTGAACACCTCTTGTTCCACTGTCAAGAAACAAGGAAATTTTGGTACCAATTTCTAAACCTCATTGGAGCTGGTCAGGTTGCTCCACAATGTGTCTTGGACCTTCTCCAGCAGTGGCAAAGTAGAAGTTTCAGCAAGAGAAGAAAACCTTATCAGGCTATAGTTGTTCATGCAACATCTTGAGGTGTTTGGTAGGAAAGAAAAAGTTGAATTTTTCATAACAAGGCCATAGTGACTAAATACCTAATTTCTCACATCACCCCATCTTTGCAACATGTGGGCTGTCAACTCGGAGATGTTCAAAGGAACCTCTGAAAGTGACCTGCAGAGAAATGTTAACGACTTCTTACACTCCTGTAGATCCTTGTCTGTTCCCAAGGACCCTTCCTTTCTTCGGCAGGGGATTTTTGAGGGCAGTACGTTAGGGAACCTGGGCAATGTTGGTATTAATGGTGTAAATGTGTAATTAGGGGGAAAGATGGAAACATTTGTTGGGCTTACAGTGGCCCTATCAGGATTGCCAACTCTACAAAGGCTGTGGTGTTGGTAGCTCTTACTGGGATTCAAATTGCTATTGGTTTGGGTTACGTGAGCATAACCATTGTAGGTGACTCTGCTAACACAATCAAATGGTTAGGGGAGAGATGGCGGTCCTTAGAGGTTGGCTCATTACTTGACGGAGGATAGAGATTTGTTAGGTCTCATGGATGCAAATCTTGCATGGATCCCTGGAGAGTTGAACACTTTAGCAGATAGTCTAGCAAAATTCGGGATAAACAGAGAAAATCTGTATAGTGATAATGTTTTACACTTGTAACTGAAGTCTGCTTCTATTTTCTCCTTTGTATATCTTCTCATGTACTGACTTCCCATTAATGAAATTTCAAAATTAGCTTTTCTCAAAAAAAAAAAAAAAAATACTGCTGAGATACTCTATCCTAAGAGAGTAAAGCATATTCGACCTTTTGGATCACCCTCTCAACCTAGGAGGCTTTACATTCAAAAACTCTACTGCTGCATTCCTTCCACACAACCCAGCAAATGGCAAATGGCAAGTTGAAAAGTATTCCATAGAATGTGACCCTTTTGACTGAAACCCACAGTCTGCCAAGCAGAGAGCAGCCCACTCAGATCAATGCACAGCACCCATTGTGCTCGAACAGTACCAAGAAGTGGGACCACAATCAGGCAACAAAAGAGCATTGAATGAGTAAGTGGTTGGTGGACTCCCCAGGCCGGCACAAAGACTGTACAGATCATCCACCACAATTCCTCTATGGACCGGATGAAGAATTTAACTTTGGTAGAAGCAATGGTCCAGATCCATGCCCAGCCCACTGAGGGTGAACTGGAGCTTGTTAACAGGCTGTAGCATGATCTGATGGAGAAACGTCCTGCTACCACTTTTATCATTAGGTGCTTCTTGGGAACAAAAGAAAATTAGACAATATATCAGAATGTTCCACACCAAATCCCTCCATCCTGCCAGTAATAAATGTGAATCACTTCTCCTGTTCTTCCACACTACAACTTAGCAATTGAAAGTTTCGAAGTTGATATGATTCTGATCTGCACTAGAATTCTGTTAGTATTAGTGTTAAAGAGGTAATTAGAAGAAATACTAGAGAGAATAGAAGAAGAAGAAGAAGAAGAAGAGAGAATAGAGAAGAAGAGAACTCTGGTTCGAACTAGAGAGCATAAATCTTCTCTCTAGTCACCCAGGTTATATTTATATGTTTATATCCAATAAACAAAAGACTATTATGTCCCTACTTAAGTATGGGACACATCACTTAACATAAACATTACACATCAGCTTTAAACATAAATAGAAAGACTAAAATACCCCTATACAGTCGACACTAACAGAAGTAACCTGGAATTATTACATATGTAATATGTCAGTCATGCAGCTTGAAACATCAGTGCTTCTTTTAATAGATTCGCAATATCGGTTATAATGTAATTTCAAGATTTGACCCACCTTACATTCCCATCATGTACTAAAAGAACAGTAGGCATGTAAAACATGGCACACTGAATAAAGAAATTGAAGCTACTGGGCTCACAAAATAAATCTCTGGCTAGAGCATGTTGGGGTTTGGGGACTTGTGCCCTTATGCCCCCACAGATCTATGACTTACTACCACAATTAGCCATGCTAACCCAAGAACAACATTTATCGGCTTTAATTGTTCTTGTTCAAACATCAAGGAAGTAAAAATTTTCAAATCTGTCTATCTAGTGATGGAAAGAATTAAATAACATTTTAACGAAATGGTCAATGTCAAAAAAAAAGATAGATCCAACACAAGTTAAAGGTCCATAGGACATACTCTTGTAATCACTCCATGTGCCATGAGCAAACAATCGAAGTATGTCAAGAAATACAGAATACTCAGACCCTTGAAGCTGCATACAAGTTAACAGTAAGAACAAGTCAAAAACATCAAATAAATAATATCTAAACTGAAGGAAATTAATTGATCTGTGTATAGAAGAAAAAATCATACACAGCATCTAGAAAAATGTAAATTAGTAACAAGTTAATAACTACTTGTAAGAGCATAGACATGCACAAGGTCACAGTTAGCTATCAGAAATATGGGAAAGTGGCATCTCAAATATCATAACCATATGAAAGTACGGTGTTAACAACAGCAGAAAAGGAAACAAGTATAAGACACATGCATGCGGCTGGGAAAGGTGTGTAACTGTGTACTAGTCCTCGTGTAATATTATCTGCAATAAATAAATCCAATGTAGCACAACTAACTAATCATCTCAGAAAGATATTTTTATAACGAATACCTTCTTCATGATCCCCGATAAAAGACAATCAGATTAAAAAGGGTCAAGTCCAAAAATGGCTATAAATACCCACTCACATACCCATAACAGATCATCAGTTATTAGACCAGCAGTTCCCAGATCCAGACATCAGAAAAGAGAGAGTATCAGCCATGGAACTCTAACCTAGGATATTCCACACCAGATCCATTTTCAGGAGATTTCTCCATTACCGAGGGAACTCCAGCTTTCTCCCTCACCTGCATTCAGTGTTTTTCACTACTCTACCACTCACCAACATCCAGATCAGCAGATCTGAGAGGAACCTTAAACACTTGTCAGCTTTTCCCAATTTTTAGAATTTCTGACCACCTTAGCTAGCACCACCTTACACCACTTGAATTAAAAGCAAAGAGCTATGGAAAAAATAAAAAACAAAAGGAAAAAAAGACAGATAGCATAGATAGAAAAGTTGTAGAATTGGCAGGACAATGTAGATTGTTTTCTTGTCTTTTGATGGAAAGTTGCTTCAAGCATGTATGCTAGTTAACAATAAAGACATTAATTAATGTCTAAGTACCTTATCTGTATAGGGAATGTTTAAGTTGTGACCATGGGAGTTATTCAGAATGGATGATCCCATTGCCACCTTCCCCCCACCCCCAATTTGATCAGCTAGTTCTCCATTGCAGAAACACCATGTAAGATGAAGACATTTCCAGTTGTTAATCGAATATATTAAATAGGAAATTCCGGATTAACGAAAGGTATATGCTATTTCATTTTAGATGTTGTCCATTCAAATGCTGTTGGGTGGTAGCTTGAATTCCAAGCCACACCAACATACGCATTCAAATGAGTAAGGAAATCACCTCCAATTCCTTTATTTCTTTATGTTTTTTGGCACCAGAAGTTCTTTGTGTGTTCCTTGGATTTTTTTTTTTTATCAGTGGTGTATTCCTTGGATATTAAGAAATTAAGAAAGGTTCAGTGAGAGGTGTGCATCAGTTTCACTTATGATTGCCAAAATTAGGTTTATTTTTCTCC
This sequence comes from Nelumbo nucifera, assembly GCF_000365185.1. The sequence goes on from NW_010729171.1 coordinate 1,195,689, forward strand.
TGGTTTTTCGGAGACAAGTTTTGTGTCTTTGATTCATAAATATATGCTTCTGGCGTACTTTTGGTCAGAGACTTTTGTCCTTCCACTGGGAGTATGTACTACATGTGTGTTTCTCTTGGTAATAAAGCATTGTTCTTGGGAAGAAAGTTTCTTTTTTGGAGTTCTTGTTATGTTTCGTCTCATTGTAATCCCCTTTTAAAATAGTGAAATTTTCTGATCGTCTTTGCCCATGGACAAAGGCATCCTACCAAAGCACGTAAATTAGTGTGTATTGTGCGTTTTGTTCGTTTCTGGTTATTTCTCTGTTTTATAATATCACAATTCAGCGCACTAAAATCACTAGATAGATAAATAGCCAACCAATGCAAACTGCAACTCTGTGAGTGAAGTGCTCTTTAAGCCAGACAAAAAGACCCTAATATACATAAATTTCTAATCAATAAACCCAATAAAATGAACATTCAATCAAACCACAGCCCACAAAATCAGAATTTCTCTTAAAAAAACAATGACAGGAAAACTCTGAGCAAAATTGATCAAAAATAAATAAAACTCTGAGCAAACATCTATGAGCAATAACAGTATAACACTACCTGTAAATATAACGCCAGAAATGATGAATTTAACAAAGAAATGCATACCCAACTCGGTCTCCATCTCGGGAAAAATAAATAAATAATACATGCATCCCTAAAAGAAGATAAGCGAGATGACCAAGGAAGGCATCCTAACCTCAGCGACGTTAGGAACTGCTAGAATCTCCGAAAACGCAAAAAGAGATGAATGCGACGTTGCTTCGATTATTACATTTGCAAGCGCCGATCCCTTTTGGCTTTTGGCCTGCTTGACGAAGTGCTCGATCAGTTCTGCTTGCTTTTGCTCGATATCCATCGGCGCCTTCCCTTGTGGAACAGGAATACCTTCGACGAGAATACCCGTACCTGTATATAAGGAGCAGTTTGCTAGTCGGCTCGTTCAGCGAGCTTCCCGTAAAAGTCTAGAGCCGATATGGACAAATGGGTTGGTCCATGGATCATGGACCCATTTCCGATGACTGTAGCTTTGGTCAGCTGCTTTCACCGAGCGCACGGATTTGTTATATGACTGGATGTCATCTGCGACCCACGGTAAAAATGAGCATGTCACATGAGAACTTTACTTTAAAAAAAAAAGTCAAGGTACGAGCGGGAATTCGTGCGAAGCAAAAGCTAAACAATAAAAATACACAATGATATATAATTATTTTATATCTTAACTTTTTTAAAATAATTAATAATTATTTATATCTTATATATAATTTTTTACAATACAAAAATAACAATAACTAATTTCAACTAAGGTTGATTATTGAACCAATGAAATCGATCAACATGACCTAATTCAACTCGAATTGGTTGTTTTTCTAGTATTTTCAATTAGTTTTGATTCAACAATTTTTTCTACCCAATTAGGTTGGGTTAGTTTTGGTTTGGCCCTTTGTAAACCGACCCAATCATAGATATATACTAATATTTTATATTCTAAATATATTTTTTTAACACATGAAAGTCGAAAATTTCTCATATTTCTTAGTCTAAAATATTTTATATCGTAAATTTATTTTTTAAATAATGCCACTATAGTTTTTGAAGTTTAAATCTTTTGAACCAACCAATAGGGCTGTACACGGGTCGGGTTGGGTTGGTTTAGTGGGGTTTTCCCAACCGACCCGACCTGGTCGGGTTATCTGAGGTGGAAACCGAAACCGACCCACTGATAGGCAAAACCGACCTAGTCGGTTTGAATCGGGTTGGATCGGTTTCGGTTTTGCTCCTATAGTCAAACCTTATTTCTGAAACTTGTCTCACCTTTGGTCCAGTGTCAACCTTAGTAACCCCTGTTCTATTCAAAAAACTTTTGTATTCAATAAGACAAAAGACAAAATTATTTTATAGAAGACAAAAGTTATCAATATTCAATAAGACAATAAAATAGAAAGTCAATTTGTTTTATAGAAAGAAGGCCGAAACATTTATATTTAAAGAAACCTTCTAAATTCTAATATAGGAGGTAAAAGATGACACCTAATTCTAATTGTAATTGACTAATGGGTTGCCTGTTTGGTGTAAAAGACTATAGAAACTAGGATAAATACAATTTAGTTAAATAGGAACTAGAAGATAGAGTTATTATAGTTATATTAGAAGACTAGTTAAGTAGGAAGACTAGTTCAATTCGGTTTCGGGTCGGTTTCGGTTTTTACACAAGAAAACCGAAACCGACCCGATATTTCGGTTTATAAATTTGTCCAACCCAAAACCAACCGATGCTGATGAAAACCCGGCCGACTCAGGTTGGATCGGTCCGGGTTGGTTGGTTTGGTCGGGTTGGGCCTTCTTATGAACAGCCCTACCAACCAATTAGACAAAAAATCAACCCAAATCGATACAACCCAAGTTGGTCGATTTTTCACTAAATTAATAGTCTATTCTCCAATAAACAGCAATAATTTAATCTCTAGTAATTATTAAAAATTTATAGAAAAAATGCATAGTTATTGAANCTAAATTAATAGTCTATTCTCCAATAAACAGCAATAATTTAATCTCTAGTAATTATTAAAAATTTATAGAAAAAATGCATAGTTATTGAAAATAAATTTATAGTGAAAATACAATAAATAGTGTAATCTCAAACAATAGTTCAATCTCTAATAAATATTAATCAATAAATAATAAAAAACACATAAATGCTAAAAATAAATTTATGACAAAAATACATTAAATTAAATTTGAAAAGTTAAATAGCAATAGTTTAATCTCCAAAAATTATTGACAATTTTTTTAAATGAAAAAACAAAAATAGATTTATACAATTATTAAAATATATTTATCAAAAATGTAAAAAATAATTACTAAAAATACAATAAATATTGGTATTTGGTAATAAGCGTATTGAGAAATAATTACTAAATATAATAAATAATTACCAATAAATACCCCCAAACACAAATAAGTGGTTTGAGAAATAAAATAAATGTAAATAGTTTGGGAAAAAACCCCCCAAACACCAATAAGTATTTGTTCAAATAAGTACTTAAGTAATTATTTCTCATGCCCTATTTGATGATTAAGTGGTTGTTAAAAGAAGTACTTGTTGCACGGTACTTATTTTAACAACCACTTAAGACTATTTGGTAACCCACTTTCCAAATCACTTATTATGTTTTTAATCACTTATTGGGGTGGGGAAGTTTGGTAAGTTACTATCCCCATAAGTGCTTATATTGACACAAATGACAAATTTAGCCATCACTTCACTCATATATACAATGCTTTTCACATATTATGCTATACATTTTAACTGAGAGTCCACTTAGACCCACACGTGAATCGCCATGTGGACCCAATTAATAATAATAATAATAGTAATAAATCATAACAAATAATAATAATAATAATAAAACACAATTCATATTCTTCACAGAGTGGCAGCAACAATTTTAGCTTCTCCCCTCGGTAATCTCTTATATGATTCTCTCATCCACACTCCGACTATCCTAATACTCCATACCCTGTGTTGCCGTCGATCTAGCTCCAGTTCGGCAATCTAAGGAATTTGTTCATCCCCTATTTTCCGTCGAACAGAGCAAGCAGCGACAACAAATCAGATCTATACAGTCAGTTTCCCCCTTTATCCTCGTCGTTCTCTCACCCCTGTCATTTTTCTCCTCTCCTTCCTACCATTCCCTCCCCCCACATAGCTCTGTTATTTCCGACTTTGCGAAAGAAGGTAAACGCCCAACGGTGGAACTATGCACCTTTGACCATCTTCGACATATACAATGTCATCTCTCTTCTCTTTTTCTTTTGGGGATTTCTTTGAGCATCCCATTGTTCTAGCACCAGCTGAAGCTTCCCCTATTTCTACAAACTCTCTCAAACCAGTCAAAGAAACTTCATTGTGTCTCCGCGCACGGAATGTGGAAATCAGTTCAATCATCCACCATGACTCATCATAGTCTCTGACTCATATGTGTTGAACATCTCAAGCCCATCTAAATTTTTTGTTCACGACATCAGACAACAAGCCAAAACATCACTCAGTTATTTCCTCAACACCATTGAACGATAGCAGCCGCAGCAGTTCGAGATTCCACTATAAATCAGTCGTCAGAACTAGCATTTGGCCACTGACTTTTACTTCTAACCCATTGCAAATTGTGGAAATCTCCCCTGTTCTGGTTGTTGGCCGCTTGAAGTTCAAGATCACAGTAGACTACAACTTCCTCTGTCATATATCGTTTTCAGGCCACATTCTCATCAGGTAATGCTCTCTCCCACCTCCTGTGTGATTGCTTTTGCTTCGAAATTTCACCAGCATCTAGAGCTAGGAGGAGAATGAACGGGTTCACTAAGCTCATGTATTTCCCAATGGACCTGTAACTAGGTGCACTGCTACCTAGTAAAGATGTTTTGAGATATAACCCTCGTGTGAGGGTATTTTAGGTATTACAATAAAATATTAGGGACTGGTTTGTCCCTTTTTTAGTGGCAAAGTACTTATTCAAGAAGTGCTGAAAAAAAACCAACTTAAAGTCACTTTTTTAAATAAATACTTAAAAAAAATACTTCTTCCCCACTTTTTTACCAAGCACACTAAACCACTTAATGTGTGGTCCCAGCTCTTAAATGAAGTACTTCTTATAAATGTTCTCAAACTACTTATTCGCTAAACCACCAATAAATGTAAATATAGTTTGAGAAATAGTTATTTAAATACTTATTTGAACAAATAACTTATTGGTGTTTGGGGGTTCTTTCTCAAAACTATTTACATTTATTTAAGTACTTATTTGAGATATACTATTTGGTGAGCCACTTAACCAATATGTACTTTTTTGTGGAAATAATAATTTTAGCCCCAACTTAACAATTCCATATAAATGTCATTTTATAAATATTATATTAAATAATTTCAATGGAGATGACAACTCTACCCCTCATGACACACGTGGGCCCATGTGTCACACGTGTGGCACTACACATGGACCCATATGTCACTATTAAATAATCTATATTATATAAGAATATTAGGTAATTTCAACAAAACACTTTTATAAAATTATTTCCAGAATTCCACATCTTCCCTACAAAATCCAACACTTTTATCATACAAACCTGCTTTGTAGTTTGTACTTTATAGCAACCACAATACCACAAGTATAAATATCTCTAGTAACACCCAAGTACTTCATCTCTTTAGTAGCTCACCAAAAGTCAGTCATTGAACCCAAACTGAGCAACCTCAAAACCACGTTAATTAAAAACATCGTTGGCACAATACTATGTTCCCTCAATAGTGGAAATATTTGTTCTTGGAATCCTAATCCATGAATTCTTCACAAATTCGAAGAAAACCCAACAAATATCACCGGAATGCTTACCCAAAAACCTATTGAAATTTGACATTACAGGTTGATAAATCTTTAAAAAGGACAAGCATATGTACAATAGTAGATATAATAAAAATGGGTTTTCGATGATTAGTAGAACCATAAAAACCAAGGCTCAGTTTGGAAAGAGTACAAATATAAATATGTAGAGTGCAAAACCTTATATTTTATATGTATTTGCATTATGCATATTTTTATTTATACTCCGTCCAAATTGAACATAAGGATCAGCTTGGAAGGAGTACAAGTGCAAATATGTAGAGCGTAAAACCTTATGTTTTGTATTATTTTGTATGTATTTGCATTTGTACTCTTTCCAACTTAGGAGTACAAATACGAATATATAGAGTGCAAACATACAAAACAATACAAAATACAAGGTTTTGCACTCTATAAATTTGTATTTGTACTCCTTTCAAACCGAAGCGTTGTTTTTGGATCTCGAATAAGAGAAAAGGGTTTTACGATGTCTACATGATTGCTCAAAATTGTTTGTAAGTCCTAATCTTGAAAATGGTTTTTATGTGAGCACTATAGGGTGTTTTTCGAAGACAGTGGAAAATTTGTTTATTTTAGCTATAGAAGAGAGATGAATTGCCTAAAACTGCTTTCTACTTGGATTTTGTCAAAGAACCTGAGAAATGAAAATGCCAAAAGTCAGCTACAAGTGTGATGAACCATCAACCTAAAATGATAAACAGTGTCCTATTGGCTCTGTTGTTGTGCATAACGAAAATGACAAGCCGATGATAACTAGTTAGGTAGAGGTATTTACCTTCCCTAAGCTCTATCTTCTTCCGAGCGAAGAGATTGTTGTAGTGCAATGGCTCTAAAGAGAGGGGCATATATAATGTTATTGTTAAAAAGTTTTGGGAATATTTTGTCATGTGAAAAAAATAAGCACTTATTTTATAAGTACTTAAAATAATGAGCCTTAGACTAGCTTATTTTTTTAAGCCCTTATTTTTGAAATAAGCACTTATCCAGGCATTTTTTTGCCCCTGTTTGAGAACACTTATAAGAAGTACTATTTTTAAGAGTTGGGACCACACATTAAGTGGTATTGTGTGTTTGGTAAAAAAGCAAGGAAAAGGTACTTTTTAAAAAAAAGTACATATTTAAAAAAGTGACTTCTCAAGGCACTTCTTGAAGAAGTACTTCTCCAAAAAAATGGGATGAACTAGTCCTTAATATCTTCTTGTAATACCTAAAATGCCCTCACGTGAGGGTTATACCTCCATCTCCTATCATTCGAACATCTCTACCAGGTAGCGACACACCCAGTTACAAGTCCACCAGGAAGTACATGAGCTGAGTCAACCCGTTTCTTCTCCTCCTAGCTCTAGATGCCAGTTAAATTTCGAAGCAAAAGCAATCACACAGAGCTAAGCACATAGGAGGTGGGAGAGAGCATTACCTGATGAGAATGTGGCCTGAAAATGACCTATGACAGAGGAAGTTGCAATCTAATGGGATCTCAAACTTCTAGCGGCTAACAACCGGAACAGGGGAGATTTCCACAATTTGCAATGGTTTAGAAGTAAATGTCAGTTGGCCAAATACTAATTCCCCGTGGAATCTCGAACTGTTGCGGCTGCTATCGTTCAATGGTGTCAAGAAAATAGCTGAGTGATGTTCTGGCCGGTTGTCTAATGCTGTGAGCAAAAAAATTAGATGGGCTCGAGATGTTCAACGCATATGAATCAAAGACTATGATGAGTCATGGTGGAGGATTGAACTGATTTCCACCTTCCGTGCACGAAAATGTGGTGAAGACTTCTTTGAATGGTTTGAGGGAGTTTGTAGAAATAGGGGAAGCTTCAGCTGGTGCTAGAACAAAGGTGTAGAGTCCACTGTTGGGCAATTACCTTATCTTGCAAAGCTGGAAACAACAGAGCTATGTGGGGGAGGGGACGGTAGGAAAGAGAAGAGAAAAATGCTAGGGTGAGAACGATGAGGATAAAGGGGGGAACCGATTGTGGAGATCTGATTTGTCGTCGCCGCCTGCTCCGTTTGACGGAAAGAGGGGATGAACGGGTTCCTGAGATTGCCAAACTGGAGCTAGATCAACGAAAACACAGGGTATGGAGTATTAGGATAGCCAGAGTGTGGATAAAAGAATCAAAGAAGAGATTACCGGGAGGAGAAGCGGAAACTGTTGTTGCCGCTCTGGTTTCTCAGCTCAAAAGGTGAAGAAGATGATTTGTGTGGGTCTACGTGGACTCTTAGTTAAAATGTATACTATAACATGTGAAAAGCATTGCATATATGTATGAGTGAAGTGAGGGCTAAAATTGTCATTTGTGTCAATATAAACACTTATGGGGAAAGTAGCTTACCAAACAGTGTTTGGATTTCCTGCCCATGAGAACTCTGCTCATGTTTATCGCAGCCACACGTGGAGAACATCTCATCCTCTACATAGTATTATGAAGGGGGAGATGTTCCCAATTCACGGGAGGTAGTGTATTGTGGGTAGGAGATCTGGAGTCTACCAAACATCCCCACCCCAATTAGTGCTTAGAAACATAATAAGTGATTTCGAATGTGGGTTACCAAACAGCCTGAATTGGTTGTTAAAATAAGTACTCAACAAGTACTTCTTTTAACAACCACTTAATCATCAAACAGGGCCTTTGTTTTTTTATGCAAAACATGATTAAATGCTTACTTTCCAGTTATTGTGTGGTCCTACCACCTATTCTAAGTACTTATTTGAACAAGAACTTAAAATAAGTGATACCAAATAGGGGCTAAATCCCTTTCCAAGCAAATAATGAATGCTCGAATTTTGTAAGAACAATTATTGGAGAAGACGCCATTTTGATGTTTCTTATAGTTGAAGGAAATAACACCTTCACCTTTTTACCTATGTGATGCCTTGTTATGTCTACTTAGTACCAAATAATAGTATAAAATATATACAATCAATTTACTGATTATTGTCTAAGAAAATGGAAATGGTATTAAACATGTTTTGTTTTTTTCTTATTTTGAAACCATAGAAAACATATAACCCTAAAATGGTTCAATTTCTCTTCAAAGAGGAATCAAAGGCCATTTTCAAAATGGTCATCTTGCTAACCCGCAATTTTGTTGATGAATGATAATAGAAATGAGCACGAGGGCACTGTTGCCTAGGGGTGAGCAAGAAAAAACTGAATCGAATCAATGAAACTGAACCAACCAGTATATATATATACATATATATATATAGAGAGAGAGAGATTTTATATTATCTATATATATTTTTTACATATATCTTATATAAATAGTTATGTTTTGTTATTTATAATATATAATATATTATTTATTATTTATAGTAGAAAAATTTATATGTATCTCTAATTGTTATTATATATTTACATATTTATTTATAACATATTTTACAAAAAAATAAAAAAACAAAACAATCGATGAATTGAATTGATGGTTAATCGATTATCGATTTTCCAAAAACCAAGACTAATGGTTCGGTTTTGAATTTAGACCTATGCACCCCTATTATTAATGAGTGTTATTTGAATATTTGGAACTGTCTCTAGGTGAAGTAGAGAACCCCGTGCGTAAAACAACAATCTATGTCGTCAACCCCTTCAAAGTCTCATGAACAAATGGCTAATCCGCCATCCAAGCATGTGAAAAGAGATGGGCTCCGCATGTGGGTGCAAGCCAAAGGTGGAATGAGCAACGATTACACCCTTGGTAGCCTAACAACAATGTATACTATGCACCACTTAGGGTCACCTTTTATTGGATACTTCCCCAATAAAACACCTCCACCATGAACACTCCCATCAACCATAGGCGCCAAGGATGATCTTCTTACCAATGAGTAGGGGTGTAGATGGATCGAATTCGAATCAAATAAGGTAATATCTGAATTCAAATATGATTAGAAGATTCGATATTCGAATTTTATTTGGTATCCAACGAATATTGAAAATTAATATTCGATTCTATTTGTTTCAAATTCGACCAATTAATTATTTTAAATAATTAATAAATATTTTATTTATATAAAGTATATAAATTATTTATATGATTTGATTATTATATATATTATAAAATATTTAAATATTTTATATATTATATAAGAATTAAATTGTCGGTTTAACTTGGATATTTATCGAATCAAATTAGGTCATATATAAATTCAAATCTGATTAGATATTTGAATTACCAGATTTTGATTCAATTATTGTTGAATCTCGAATTCAAGATCGAATTTTCGAATGCCATCAACACCCCTACCAATGAGCCCAGCATTGGGGCAATAATGACAAAACAACCTAGTAGGCTAGTTAGTATATCTTTTGTTGGTTGTACCGAAAACTTGGGATCAAATCTTGCTTACATCAGGATTGTGGGTAATGGATTTGGGGATGAGCTACTACCCCTGTGGTGTAGCCTCGTGGAGCCAAACAAATAATCCTTTGCAATTGGTTTCATCGTATTGAGTAGAGATCAACACATTATGTACCTTAGGTTGTGTTTGGTTGTAATGCAAATGAGTTTGCACTGATACAAAACCATGGTAATGCAAATTCTGACCTATTTTTGTTCCAAAGTTTAGATTATTTTGTTTGATTGCAATACAAATGAAGTAAATTAAGACATCGACAAAGTAAAATCCAAAGCAAAATTAAACAAGAATTTACATTTTTTACATTTGTACTAGTACAAATAAATTAGCATTGTAACCAAACACAACCTTAGGGACCATGGCACCACTACATATCTTTATTCCATGGTTACTTGAGTTTTACCATCAAGTCCTATAGATGGATAAGTTCAACCATAAGGCTCTGTTTGGTTTTGTGGGATGGGGATGAGAAAAAGGGAATATTCCAAAAATATTCCATTTTCACTCATTTGTTTCAAGGGAAATAGGAGGATGGAATGATAAAAAAGTGGAAATTGAGATCCCAAAATTGTGCAATCAAGGTCGCACCAAAACAGTGTGACTCCGATAGAAAAACTTGAGAAAACTCGAGTTTCTTCATCATCATCCTTTGCCCCACCGTTGCTGGTAATCACCGCCACCACCGCTGTTGGGTTTGTCCTTCTACCTTCTATTGCCACCACCTTCACTCTCTCCTTCCCTTATGGTAACCACCACCGTTGCTGGTAACCACCGCTGCTGGTAATCACCGCCACCACCGCTACCGGTAATCTCCTTTGCCCTTCTACATTCTGTCGCCACCACCATTGAAGATGTTTCTGCCATGGTAGAACCCAAATCGATGCAAAGACAGATCAAAAGTTTTCTGCCATCCCATCCCATTCCATATAAAGCCAAATAATGGGAAGTTAAATTTGTATACTTTCCAATCCCATCCCATCCCACCCAAATCTTCCCACAAACTAAACGAGGCCTTATGTGATTTTGGTAAACATGACATGGAGAGATAGAGATAGCACAAGAAGGGGTTTGTGTTAAGCAAATACAAACCTTTTTTTCCTGATTTAAGAGTTAACAATGCTATAGTTCTACTATCAAACTTGAATTTGAATTGGCATGAATCTTTTAGGCTATGTTTGGTTTGAAGGAAAATGCAAAGAACGGAAGGGACCTTATATACGTTTCCTTGTCTTTCCCTTCCTTTCCCTACATTTTCCTTCAAACCAAGCATGCCCTTAGGGTCCACTTGGTTTCGTGGAATAGGTTTTTGGAATCAGAATCAAAATGATCCGTTCTAGTTCCAACTGTTTGTTTGGAAGGAATGGGATTCAATGACCATTCTAAGCTCTCCCTTGGGAATGGGATTCCCATTTCAAAGCCCATCAATAAGTAAAGAACTCATGACAAAAACCCAAACTCTAATATTAATAAAATAATAAAACATTATTACAATATAATTAAACTAAGGGTGGTCATTCTTGGCTTGGCCCAGAAACCCAATCTTTGCCAACCCACAAATTTTTGGGCCCAGGTTTTTGTGTGCAAGCCTAGCCCGGCTCGAGCTCGTATCAAGCCTGAAAAATTTTGGGCCAGGCTTGGGCCCAACACTTTAAGCCTGGTTTGCAATATAATATATATTATAGCAGTATATTTTATATGTTATAGATATATACATATATTTTATTTTATACTAAATGTTTATTATTTTATATAAAATATAAAAATTTAAGTTTTAACATATAAATAAATATTAATTAATTGAGACATGTCAATACCTGTGTAAACACCTGAGCCAATTAAAGTATGTAAATTGCCTTCCTAGGCAAGGCCTTTCGTTCTCATTGCCTAAGCAATGTGGGGCTTGAAAAAACACTCAATAGTAGTACTTGTTATTTGGTGTCTTTCAAAGTCTCACATTGTTTAATAATAGGAATGGAGGCATTACCTTTATCTATAAAATGATAGATAAGTCAAGCCAAACTAACTTTAAGAATTAAATGAGGCCCATGCCTTTTTTTTATTGTGTGTGTAGGCCCATAGCTTAGCCAAGGCCACTTTACCTTGGGCTTGTGCCTTTTTTATGTATTATATTTAATTAAATTTTTATTATTGGATTTCATAGGCCCGAAAAGCCTGTAAGCCAGACCCAGGCCCATGTGGGGCCAGGCTTGGGCTTGCAAACTAGGCCTATGGTGCAGGCCGAGCTCGGGCCTAGGTTAAAGCACTATATAATTAGTGCTAAACTCGGCCCAGCCCGACTCATGATCACCCCTAAATTAAAGTGATGAAAAAAATAATTATAATAGTAGAATATTAATAAACAATTAATGAAATAACAATAAAACATCAATAATTAAACAATAAAATATTGGGTAAGTGATGTTGTCCACGTTATAAGGTGGACGAACAACAGATAAATTTCATGTTGAAATAGACATGTTGAGTTGGAATCAATACGAAGGAGCGATATCACATGAGTTGCGCCGGACAAACAGAGCATAATGAAGTGATGTGTACTCGATGACTTGCGACGAAACAATGTCATAAACCCCAAGGCAGTTCCACAGGGAGAGGCACTCCAAAGCTTAATTCAATTAAGGCAGTGAGGAGGTCAGTTAGGCCAAGTTGGTCTTAGCTGGTGCTTGAGAGCAAGATAGCAATAGAGCTCTAGAGTGTTTAGATAATGAAAGAATATGGGAAAAATAGTACATCATGGTGGGTGCCTTTAAGTACTGGGAGGGAGTACAATTGTGCCCCTGCTAGTTAGGACATGTGGAATGTGCCAAGGCTTCCTTTGTTCGATGTTTCATGGTGGTTCCGTGTTTGACATTATGTACAGTTGCGAATGAGTCATCGTTTTGCAGCTTCTGCCACACGCCTTGGGTCGGATTATCTAACATAGAAACCAAAACCGATCCAGTGTTAAGCAAAACCGACCTGATCGGTTTGAGTCGGGTTGGGTTGGTTTCGGTTCTAAGTTCATCCCTTTGACAAAATCTTGCTAATTTTAAAAATAGTCATAAATTGAACATCATTTCAGCCATCTCCTATGATAAAATTTAAATGAAAAGTTAATCACAAAAGTTGTTCATTAATCACTATTCACTAATCCAAAGTTTCTTGCAACCATTCAAAAACTAGGTGGCCTAATGGGCTTTGGAACTTCATGTTTGAACTAGGAACTAAGTCGGTTCGGTTCGGGTCGGTTTCGATTTTCTTGTGTGAAAACCAAAATCGACCTGAATCATTGATTTAGGAATTTGCACAACCCAAATTCCGTGCTAATGAAAACCCGGCCAACTCAGATTGGGTCGGTTCGGGTTGGTCGGGTTGGGCCTTCTTATGAACAGCCGTACCTTTCATCGTCTAGGGTTCTTAGATTGATTCTAACCCAACCTAATCCAGTCCGCCTAAATAAATACATACATATATATGTATTGTCGTATTCTGCCTAAACAAATACATTCATACATGTTGCAAATGAAGTTGAGCCATCTATCTTTTATTTTATATGTATTTTGATGTATACAATTGTTTATATATGCAACAATAAAATAATATAATAAAACTAAAAATAAAATTATATATTATATAATTATTGTTATAATATATGGCTTGAGCCCGTGTCGTGCTGCATGCCAAGTCTTAGGCCATGCTGGACCACGAATTGGGCTAAGCCATGCTTTTTAAAATAAAATTATATATATATATATATATATATATATATATAT
>NW_010729171.1:1209275-1228205 GCF_000365185.1 Nelumbo nucifera
ATATATATATATATATATATATATATATAATTTTATATATATATATAATTATCGGACCATAAACCAGGCTAAGACATATTTTTATAAATTAAAAAAGAAGATAAAAATTAGAAAAGATCTTAAACTTTTATTTTATGTGAATTTTGATGTGTACAATTGTTTATATATGTACAATAATAAAATGGAATAATATAATCAAATTATATGTTAATATATTATATTGTTATTGTATATAATATACGGCCCGAGCCCATGCAAGGTCCACAGGACAAGTCATATGCTAGGCTGGGCAATGAACCGCACTAAGCCATGTTTTTTAAAAAGTTTTAAAAAATAATGAAAATTTTGACATAAATTAAAAAATAGACAAAAAATATCTTAAAATTTTATTTTAGCCTAAGCCCACACAAGCTCGTGCCATGCCATGGGCCGGGCTAGTCTGCGAGCAAAGTCTTAGGCCAGGCCGGGCCATGAACCGGGCTAAGCCTATTCATGGGCTTGGTAGCCCAGTAGTTAAGCCCGACCCATTAACAACGCTAAATTAATTAATTAAATAATTTTGAGATAGCCTTTACCAATATTGTGTTGATAATACATAAAGTTTTATTTATTTATTTACTTATTTTACTAAATTATTTAATTAGTTAATGATTTAATAATTTGACAAATTATTATTGCTAGCAAAGTAAGACATTGAATCCTGTATATGTTTATATATTTACTCTCTCACTTGATTGTCTATTTATATCATTTATTTATTAAATTCAATTAATTATTATTTAACTATTTACAATTATTCAACTATATAAAACAAAAATACAATGACAAAAGGCATCTCTCCCTCTTCCACTTTATTGTCTAATAGCTGTGATTATTTATTTATTTATTTACTTATTTTATTAAATGAAATATATTATTATCCCTATTTTTTATTTATTTTAAATATATATTTTTTCCAATAAACTTTTAATTAAAAATTTTACCTTTCGCAATTTCCTATATAATAATTTACCTTTGACAAGCCACTTACCATCATGTTTTACTGGCCCCCTCCGCTAGTTTACAATAAATTACAAGCAAAATCCATGGTGCATCCACTACACCATGCAATAAGATGCGATGATTAAGCACACATGGTTAAACATCAAGATACAATTGGTCGATATTTGGATTTGACATGCAACTAGTATTTAGTTAAACTCCATATTATACTTTTAAAATTGGACCATGAAGCCCAATAAAAAGATGGCCATCCAAAAATGCATACATAATTTATTTTTGTCATAAGCCCGAGCCCAATTTTAATTAGGTTGAGTTAAGCTCTGACTGATAAACTTGGGTCTCACCTCAAATTAGGACAGACCTAACTAGGGGTGTCAATTTTACTAGACTGGGTCCAATCTGATCCAGTTTAATATGAGTCCATTACAAATGGACCAAGTCCAATCCAATCCAATTAATATTTTGGACAATTTTGGATTGGTCCAATTCAATGTTTGTACTGTCCAATATGTTCAAAATTGTCTTAATTTAGATGGTTTTAATCTAAACTTGGCTCATTGACACCTATATTCTTATTGCCTATCAATTAACCAAATATTTGTTCAATCCAACCCAATCCAATATAAATTAATTATAGATGTACCGGGTCCAATCCAACCCAATAAATACATTGGACCACTAAGTCCAACTCAATGTCTTATTGATCTGTCAATTTTGTCCAATTTGATTTTAGTTTGGTTGGTGTCCAACCCAAAATAGGTCCATTGACATTCGTAGACCCAAGCTCAAATTTTGCACATTTGGGTTTGGGACTCGGTGGGCTTTTACCGTTTCAAATTCATCAAATGCACTTGATATGTTCAAACTTCAAATGCATTTGAATTTGGAGATACATGAGATATTTGAAAAGTTTTTTTTTGTTATTTGGCGATTTGCAACAAACAACTCCTATGACACGTTACCATTGTGCTAGGTAAAGAAACTCAATTTTCTTTTAAATATCGATGACAATTTTTCTTATAAATATAGGAGCTTCCCCCGTATGCCCAAATGGGGTGGGTTTTCCTTAATCTTAAACAAGGGCGGGAAAATATTTTTTGCCCTGAATCAGGAACGGGGCGGGGTCAAGGTTTACATATAATTCCTTGAATCCGATGATAAATCAGTAAAATATTTATAGATTTAATTTAATGTTATTTTTCTAAAATGCCTTTAAGTTTTCCCCAAATCATTTGAACCATAAGATCTTGTAATTTCATTTTTATAATGCCCCAAATTACCAATATTCAATTCTTAAAATACCCAAAATTCACATAATCCTACTTACAAAATACAACTAAATTAGATACATTTTAGATGATTGCATTGGAACGGAGAAAATTCGAGGATTCCAACTTCCAAATGGGGAGTGGGTGACATGCCCCGAACCCACCCTACCAATGGGGGACACGATAGGGGAGCCCCACCCCGAACCTGCTTCGTTGCCATTCATACTTTTAACTTAGGGCCCGTTTGGCAAATCTTTTTGAGAATATCTTCTTGTAGCTCTGACAATCAATAGATGCATTGAGCTTTTAACATAAGATCTAGGCAGCCTGAAGACCGTTTGGCAAGTGCAAATATTCATCAATATGTTGGAAGACACTATCAGCCCAAATACCGTTTGGTAAACTGTAGGTTATTGCACATTACTGATATGGACTACTTGTGCATGTTTGACACTTGACCCATCATGATTGGGTCATAGTGGCCCAAGACCATGGTGGACATGGGGCTTGTGGGACATATATATTGTGTACTCTCTCGTACGACTTTAGCATTGGTGGGGTCCTCATGTTCTTAATGTGGAGTCCACAAATCATTTGTGGGGTCCACTTTGATTAATTTAGCTGGTCTAACTAACAATATAATAGTTAACCCCATCATGGTTGGGTCACAGGGCAGTGGATTTGGGTATTATGGGTCCCAGTTACCTTGAATTGATTTGGGTATATGTGTGGGCCCCACATATACTTAGTATTATCTTGCATTGATTATAAACACCATATATTGCTTTAGCATTAGTGGGGTCCTCATGTCCTTAATGTGGGTTCCACAAACCATTTGTGGGGCCCAAAAAATCAAATTTAATTTTAACTGGGGTCCTCGTGTCTTTAATGTGAGTCTACACACCATTTGTGGGGCCCAAAAAATCAAATTTAATTTTAACTACGGTTCTCATGTCTTTAATGTGAGTCTATACACCATTTGTAGGGTCCACTCGAATTTAATTTTAATTGGTTCAGCTAAATATGTATAGCAAACATAAACATGTTCATAAGAGTTTGCTAAAGGTGTCCTTATAATTCATTTCCATACTAACAAAACGATAATTAACAGCATCAAGAAAATGATGAAACACATCATTCCACAACAACATGCACATACTCTAAGAGCAACAACATGCTTCTTTTTATAGTCCGCATTGTCATGGCCATTGTTGTGTTGTTCAATCATCTGCACTTGAGGTTCGTTCGGTGTATAATTATCTACCCACATGAAGTCATATTCATGTAGCTGAAATATAATAACAACAAAAACCGATTACACATTACTCATTTTTCATATTAAGTAGTATTACTCTCAAATATTGATTTATTGGTTTCATACCTCACCATTGGGGCACTTACAAAACCATCTTCCATAATTTCTTTTTGGTTTTTGCCATGAATAACCTCATATGTCCTTGTTCGCATGCATACATCGGTTCCTTATGAATAGTGGCCATAACTACCATTCAACAAGTACAATTAACTCATAACATTTGAATATTAGGAAATGTAAACAACTACCATTCAACAAGTACAATTAACTCATAACATCTGAACATTAGGAAATGCAAACAACTAATAACCAACAGTACACATATAAGTTCAAACTATAACAAACAGTGTGAAATACACATACAAGTTCAAAGTAAAAATAAACAGTCCAAGTATCAAATCACAACCCACACAAGCTAAGTAGATTGTCTCCTATGTCTTGGTCAATTACGATTAACACATAAGTTGTAATGATCAACCATCTTGAACATAATTTCATCTCTAACTTGTTCCATCCGTCAATGGTAACATCCTCTTGTAGGAACCCATTCCAATACATATCCTCTATCTGTAACATCCAGATGAAATTGTGTAGCAAACACAATCCTAATTTGCTTGTGAAGTGGGTAGGGAGGCATTAACTACAAAATTGGGAAACGTGCCTTCAGAACTCCAAAACACCACTCTATGACATTCCTAAGTGAATATTGCATATAATTAAAGCACTCTTCACCATTACTTCGACGACCACCTCTTCCTTGAGAGTCTCTCAGATGGTATCTCTCAGATCAGTATGGAGATAGAAATCTCGACATATTTGTGTTACCCAAATCAACAACATAATACTTTCCTATACAAAAAATGCAACTAAATTTATCAGTGTATCGGTGACTTTCTTACAATCAAGTATCGATGATTTTCATACAATCATATAATTATTTATGGTTGTTTTGCTGGCCTTCTGATGGTAGAAGAAACATGTTATTTGGGTTTTGGATTGTTTCCAAAAATACCATTGAATCATGAGATAGTATGTGAAATGAACATGCACACATCACATTCTGGGTGGTGATTGACTTGCATCCCCTAAATGGCACTTGTTCACTAGGTGGAACACATGCATGGACATGTGTACCATTTATAGCACCAACATAGTTCTACAAAAAAGAGAGGGAGAAATGCATCAGTTTTATATGTAATGGTTCAAAGAGAAATAAAACATCTAACAAATATAATGATTTACCTCAAACCATGGAAAATACTTTGAATTATTTTGAATATGGGGTGGCACAACCGTCATATCATTAGGTCGCACAATTTCTTTTCCAAACTCACAGATGGCCTTCAAAATAGTTTTTAAAGTGTCATAAAACTGTTTCACAATAATGCTAAAAATGGTATGTAGTATCTTGGTTTGATTTGTTGTGCCCTATCACTTGCAATAGAATCCAAATTTGCTCATCGGATGATACATACCGACTGTCTTTCACTAACCCTCTTTGTCTCATCGAGGTTACTAATCTAAGAAACACTATTGGTGTGAGTCTGAACATATATAGGCATCTACTGCCACCATTGTAGATGACATTCTTTAAATATTCTGACCTGATCAGTATGTCATCATGGTATAGTGTCATAGAGATTGACATCTCTTCTTTCTCCATTTCTCTCACAATGATGATATTTGTCAACATCCGTTGCTCTTCGTCCTCAACTACAGCAAATGCAATTGTTGAAAACACTACAATCCTAGTAGGGTTGTCAACCATTTTGATATGGCATATGAATAATGAATGAATATAAGATGAATATCAATGTTGGATCACGATGCCAAATGACAAATACTTATGGTGGTGACCCATAAGCATACATTGACACCTACACTATGACAATCATCCACCTACTATTCATTAATCACCCACCTGCCTCGAGCCCAACTCATACATACATCATACAAATAATAGCAGATAAAATTGCATTCATCATATGTATATCCCCAAATCCATCCATTCACCATGTACCTATATACCATTAACAACAAATGGAAGTAACTCAAACCTACATTCACTAGCATCTACATCCATCCAACATGTAATTATAACCATAAAGAAGTAGCAAAAATATATAAACTTGTCTTTACAAATCACAATAAGTATCTATCAAACCATTCATTCACCATTAAAAAAATTAAAAAGCAATCCATCAAGTCATATGTGTTTCAAGGTTAATCATCTCACAAAAAAAAAGCCCACAAAGGCATAATACTAGACAACTTTTTAATCAAAGTTAGACAACCACCATGTTCAGCAACCTATGCGACCCATCAACCAACTCTTCCTAATAGTTGGGGGCAGGTTCAAATAAAACTCTCTTGCTGTTGGGTCATGGAAAATGCCGTATATCCTATCATAGTCAGAAAGGTAAAGTCCTTCAATGGTGTTCACCTCTGCCAGCACAGAAGACATGGATGTTGGACTATTTGTCCTTGTTCGCAACCCATCTATTGCCTCAACCAGCCTATTAAACCTCTTTCCAGTTAATGTAGATTAATCAACCATTGCATCACAAAATTTGGTCGGTCTCTTCCTACGTGGAGTTTTGGTGCTTGTAGTTGAGACCATGTCAATATTGCCATTCATTGGTTCATCAACTCCTACTGATGGATGTTGGGTCTCATCAACAAGTTGGCCAATTGAGATGTTTCCCTCATCTCAGGGTGGGGACTCTATGCCTTGTACCAATGATGCTGAAAACCTTCTAGTGGGTGTTGTTCCCCAAAATCTGACATCTAGGTTGTTATACTCTGGGCAACCCACTGTACAAAACTTTTTATCTTTGGGATTAGCCTATAAAAAAAAAGCCAGACACCAATCAATTTGTATGCAATGTATTGAATTTAAATAAACAATCATATATATTATAGCAAACACCGTCAAATAGTTGTCCCATGTCTCTAGTGAGGCTACAACCATTTTATTCTATTTATCCCAACCAAATCCAGTTTGCCCATATCTCAGCTTTGTAAACTCCTTATATCTACTCTTTAAGTTTTGTATCTTGTGACTAAATGATTTCGTATTGAACTTCAGGGAAAATTTTGCGAAAAAAACTTTGTCTCACATCTTTCCAAATTCCCCCACTCTGGACTTGTTGTACAAGTAAATCTATAAAAAAAGTTTATTGTGTAGGTGTCTAGTTTGCATTTGTGATGGGGTATTCTCAAAAGATGTGTTAGATACACTTGTCGCCATCTAATCATCATGAAACTTTGGGTTACTAACACAATATTGTTGAAATTTTATAAAATAATCATATTTTTTCTAATCAACTAAAAAAATGGAAAAATGTTTGATGGCTCTATGAGTCACCTGAAGTAGCTATTCCCATTGAATGTTCGTAAGTGGACAGAATCCTGCAACCAATAACAAGGGTATGATAGCTTCAACAAATTGCCAGTACAACCTACATCAACCAATATGTACAATCAACCAATGCACTGAATAACAAAACAAATAAGCTTGTGTGAATGCTCTCTTCCAAGTAATAACAAAGCAGTAAACTTTGTTCCATCTTAAGAGCAACTTTGGTTCTTTTGATATGCCTCAAGTGGATTCCACTCATTTGTGCTTTCTTAAAAACTATTTGTTTAAACAACCATAATGTACCAAAAATCCATTTTGTTAGATGTAAAGCATCTAAAAACACAAACAATATCATATTCAAATATAAGTGTTTCTTTTCTAAATTTAATGATGAAAAGTTCATAAACAAAACCTATAACACCAACAATCAAATGGAATGAAAAACAACCATTGATGATCCAGGTTATAAAATGGGGTTAACCCAAATTGAACCTGTCATAATTAATCTCCTTTGTTCTTATAGAGGTTTGTAATGTTATTGATCTTGAAGGTCTAGCATTAACAATAATTTCTATAAAGTTGTAACAAGAGGGTAGGATGTAGGTGGAATGTCAAAGAAAGAATCAAGGATATCATTGAACTCTGTTGTGCTATCAATATCAAGCATATTAGCTAAACCATAAGGGTAGTTTAAGAAACTTACATTTTTTTTTTACATAAGTTCTTCCAACTCATCCAATTCATTTTCATTATGTTTTCCTCCTCCCCAAAGAAGTTCCCTCTAAATTCTAACCAATTGATCTCAAAGCCATTTTAGAAATAAAAACCATGACAATGCATATGTGGAAATGGCAATGAACACTGCCTTAATCATAACTTCCTTTCTTATAGTAAACAAAATAGCCTCCTTCCAACCTATTTCAACTCACTCATATAGATTTTTATTTTTTTTAAAGAACTCTCATATATGTATTTTCTTGGCCCTTAAATCATATGAACAATACATCCACATACCCAATAGCCTCGATCTTCCTAGCCACGAATACTCTAGTTACATAGTAGTTAGATGGATAGACAATTCCCATGTAATTGTTTTCTTGTTGGACTATGAGCTAGATTAATGACTTTTGCTCATATTTATGGGTTTGATGATTATTTGAATCTTCCAATTAAGGGTGATTTCTTTTAATTGCCTTGTATGTTGAATTATATGTATATTGTAGAAAAACAAAAGTGATGAGTAAAGAAATGAGAGATCCATCATATGGATGGCCGAACCCTGTAGGAAGGTAGGGTGAAATTTCAAAAAATTCTCTCTCCCATTTGGGAATCACATTCCCTGTTTTAGAAAATCTGCATTTTCAATGATCAATATTGAACCCTAAACCGAACCATATCTGAAACCAATAGTAGGAGAGGGATATACCTGATACGAAAAAATAGTATCTCCCAATGAAGGTGTTCACGCCCAAAGAAAAATCTCAAAAAACTGCTCCCACTAAAGATGACACAGTGTAGGGTGTTCACGCCCAACAGTGTTCTTCAAAAAAACCAAATCGTTCACCAAGAATTCGCTGGAGGGTAGGCGAGCACAACTCCCAATCAGTTTTTTCACCAAAAAATGATATCAATAATGCTTTTTGATCGCTCCTACAACAATGGAGATGAAATTGGCAGTGGACGACAACTAGAGGAGAACACAGGGAGAAGATGGTGCAGTCACACTGTTGTTGTCTTCTCTCTGTATGATCTAAGATCTGATATCAGGATTTTGTGATGGGCTGAATGGTTCACCCCTTCCTCCTTTTATAGCTTTAAAGAGAGCTCCTAATCTCATTAGGAGTTTCCTAATCCAAATCTGTATTTGGATAAGGAGTTATCTTTAAGAGATAAGGATAAACCCTTTATCCTTATCTTATCTACAAATTAGATCAGCTTTCTCCTGATCTCATTACGAGGTTTTCAGATCCAAATTCAGATCTGAACTCTCTGAGTGGATAGGGTAAGACCCTATCCTATATTATGATCCAATCCTAGATCCGCCCCTCTCTTTAATTAGTCTAACTAAACCAGTTCGAAATGGGCTTTAGGCCCAATAAGTCTAACTGTTCATTAACCTTCCAAACTGCTGCCCAATTGGGCTTCCTTGTATGTCGTGAGACCCAAACATTGATCTACACATCAACCACATGGGTTCAGCCCAGCCTCTGTTACAAGGCCTCGCCGAATTCACTGAAAATACAGTAAATCCCCTGAAACCCATCACATGGGCTCCTAATGGGCCCAACACTTACACTAAGTGGTCCCTGGGCCAAGTCACCTTATAAAAACTCAGGGACTGTGGGCAGATGCAAGATTAGCCGATCATGCATTACCCTCAATGGTTTTACACTTAACCTTTCAGCCCATAATGATCAAACACTACCCGACAATAGAGGACTTTTCCCTCGGCTGCAAGGAACAGTGCTGCACTCTCTACTCACACTGATCCCGGGAATTAAAACATTTTGCAAATATTTTGTAACCATAATATGTATATGTATATCCGTATATAAATATATTCTGCAAAATAATTTTCAACGATTGAAATCGGCTGCCGGCATACTTGGTTTCCATCAGAGAGAGTGAATCCCCCCAATCATTACCTTTGTCCGACAATGGGGCTGATCCTGTCACTATGATCACCCACTCATATGAATTATCAGACTTTCCCAACATACCTAAGTTTTGAACCCCGCTAAGGATCTCACTGATTGGTATTATCAAAGACAATACAATCCGACACCTAATGCAGTATCATAATCAAGTCTAGGGGTCAGGTGTAACTTTTCAGTTTTGCCCACTAATCACCAAGGTCCAAGGCAATACTGGAAATTTGGTAYGGTTCAAGGTTTCAAGTAAACCTACACAGCATGTACCCCAAGTCTCACACTGGCAGTTGAGACAGGCCACCCCAACACTTGGTGGCACATAAGTGTCAGCCTTAGCAGGATAAATCTCCCCAGACTTATCCAACGACTGTGAACATTCTAAACTAACACGAGTCTTATAAGTGTCTAGTTTAAGGGTATTACACAGAAACACACCACTAAAACATGAATGAAATATTTACTTTATTTATTTACAATAAATGTCATAAGTTACATCATTATGATTGGAGCTAAGGGCATACACTGTCTAACAATGAGGGTGGATTTGGCCCTCCATTGATATTGCGACACATGACACCTCGGAACAACTAGGTGACACCCAGAACCACTTAGGCGACAACTTGCCTTAGCCAAGTTGATGGTGTCCCACTTGGCGGCCTGACCCAGGCGTGACTTGGCAACCTGACACGGGCGCCGACCTGGTGGCCTGCGAGACATGCTCGCCAATGAATTTGGCATGCATATTCTGACACTCCCACGATCCTTGGAAGTTGGCCCACGTGTCAAACGATCCGGAGGGTGGTCAACATGAATGACGGTTACCTCCAGGAATCTCGGACCACTTAGATGACCTCGCAGAAATCTCGGATGCGGTGCGTGAAGCGCATGCCAAACAATTCCTATATAAAGGCACCAACCCCAATGGCATGGGGGGGGGGGCAAGTAAGCATATTCTAGATCTCATATTACTTTGTGATTTTTAGCTCGCAGTCTACTATGAGAGTACTGACTTAAGCATCGAAGCAACCTCACTAGGTTAGCCACCCCGAGTCCTCTGACATGGATTCCTTGCAGGTCTCTAAAGAACTACGAAGCTCAACAATCAATCCAGCTCGCCACCAGGCAGCTCGACTCTCTAGTTAACTCGGCAACTAATAGGCAGCTCGACACTCTGGTTAGTTTGTCACCTAACATGCCTAGCTCAACCCAGTCAACTCGTCACCTAACCTGCCTATCTTGGCTCAGTCAGTTCGACAACTAACTTGCCCAGCTCGGCCCAATTAACTTAGCACCTAATCTGCCCCCAGCTCGGCCTGGTCAGCTCGACATCCAGGTCCTCATCCAACAAAAGTTCACTTCGGCCTCTAAGTCATCGTCCACTTGAAGCAGGCCAAATGACGAGGTACTTAACACAACAAATTGATACATCACCAAAAATTGATTCATCAAAAAGTATTCATCATTTGTAATGGGGCAACGAAATTTCTGGTACTGAAGTATACTGTAAACTGTACATACCTAATTGCATAATATGAAATTATGTGTGGAGCCTATTTTTCTATAGTTACAAGGAAAGCTTTTATAGTTCTATTAGCTACCTGCTACTACCCCACATTATTAATTATTTATTGTGCCTTGTAATCAGAAATTTGATAAACGCAAGGTGAGCAGAACCAATTGATATGAAATTTTGGTAAATAGAAGAGAGCTCCATGTTTCATCAATTCAAACAATTGGGATACCAATTGCAGCCTCAGAGAAATACTACTGTTGTTATCCAATCTAACCCATGTACACAAAATTGCATTCATAAAGATTATGGGATCAAATCACCAATGAAAAGATTTTAATTGAATTAGGTTGTTAATTGTATTCATGACTAAAGAAAATTATTTACATATCTCTTGATAAAAATAAAAGATTATTTATAGGCCTTTACACCCATAACTTGGGATTTTCACCACTTTTTTTTGAAAAGTTTCTTTTGATTAAATTTGTTCCAAGCCTATCTCCAATCATCAATTATATAAGCTTGTTTGACACTCAACTTCAAGCTCCCTTTTGTTGCAGTACCATGAATAATTGCCTTGTTCTTTTTACACCAATAATATACAATTACTGAAAATTAAATGGATTTCTGAAATCTTAGTTGGATTTTTCCCTATATAGTGATTGTACTAAGCTTATCTCCAAACTACAATAGTACAAGTTATTTGACATTCAATTTCAATTTTCAACCTCCACCTTATTATAGTGCCATAAATATTTGTTATATAGCAAACGTAATATAATGGATAATTTTCAATATAAATTTAAAGTTTAACTAATTAAAATTATCACCCCATAAGTAGCAAACAAAAACAATAACCTGTTTTCAGACAATTTGTGTTGTTAGATATATGTGTATTGGGTCTACTTGTTTACTATATATTAAACTCGATGGATCATCATGTATCTAACTTTTAGTTTGAAGGCATATTTTGTCTCTTTTTTTCTTTTTCTATTGGTGAGCACTTTTCCTTATATTTTAACTAGAAAGAGAACTTTCCAAAACAAAATAATCCATACAACCTCATAGTGGTCTTCTTACAATTAGCATTATTATTGTATAATAGACTTTATCTAGGTGGGACATTGCCAATCGCAAGGTCTCTTTGAGGGAAACAATAGAAAGACAGGTAAGGGAAAAAAATAGTGGAAATCAGGTCTGCCCACAATTCTTATTACATGGGTATCTATAGCATTACCAGAGAATCTTATGTTCTTAAACCTAACAATAATCGATGTTTCAAAACAAAAAAAACCTAATAAGACATGTGCAAACCTAATGATGAGGGCGGATTTGGCCCTCCAATGATATTGTGACACATGGCACATCGGAACAAATAGGTGATACTCGGAACCACTTAGGCAATAACTTGCCTTAGCCAAGTTGATGGTGTCCCACCTGGCGGCCTGGCCCAGGCACGAACTGGCGGCTTAGCCGAGGTGCCGACTTGGTGACCTGCGAGACATGCTCGCCGACAAATTTGGCATGCATATCCTAACACTCTCACGATCCTTTGAAGTTGGCTCACGTGCCGAACGATCCGGAGAGTGGTCAACATGCATGGCGGTTACCTTAGGGAATCTCGGACAACTTAGACGACCTCGCGGAAATCTCGGATGCAGTGCGTGAAGTCCATGCCAAACAATGCCTATATAAAAGGCACCAACCCTAATGGCATTGGGGGGGCAAGTAAGCATATTATAGCTCTCATGCTTTGTGATTTTTAGCTCGCAGTCTACTATGAGAGTACTGACTTAAGCATCGGAGCGACCTCGCCGGGTTAGCCACCTCGGGTCCTCTAACATTGATTCCTTGCAGGTCTCTAAAGAATGACGAAACTCAACAATCAATTCAGCTTGCCACCAAGCAGCTCAACACTCTGGTAAGCTCGGCCATCTGGTCAGCTCGGCCCTCTGGTCAACTCGGCACCTAATAGGCAGCTCGACCCTCTGGTCAGCTCGGCACCTAATAGGAGCTCGGCCCTCCAGTCAGCTCGGCACCTAATAGGCAGCTCAACCCTCTGGTCAGCTCGGCCCTCTGGTCAGCTCGTCACCTAATAGGCAGCTCGACCCTCTGGTCAACTCGTCACCTAATAGGCAGCTCGACCATCTGGTCAGCTTGGCACCTAATAGGCAGCTCAACACTCTAGTAAGCTCGTCACCTAACCTACCTAGCTCGGCCCGGTCAGCTCGTCACCTAACGTGCCTAGCTCGGCCTAGTGAGTTCGGCACCTAACCTGCCCAGCTCGGCCCAGTTAACTCGGCATCTAGGTCCTCACCTAGCAAAATTCTCCACTTCGGCCTCTAAGTCATCGGCCACTTGGAAGCAGACCAAATGACGAGGTACTTAACACAAAAAATTGATACATTACCGAAAATTGATTCATCACCTAACATTACAAGTTTAAAACCTAACAATTTTTAACTACATAAAAAAAGGAGTAAACACATAGAAGTTTAAAGACAATCGATGTTCCAAAAAAACCCTAACAGTACATATTGAGATGGGGGTTGTACCTGAGCAAACCACCACCAAATAACAAGCTACCACTGCCGCAAGATTCATGAGCACCAAATGCTTTGTAATCTCCTACAAAAGGGGAAAAATTAGTGGAACCAGGGAAGAGAGATGAAGAGGAGGATGGTGACGGCGGAAGAAGGAAGAAGAAGAAGAAGATTGAAGAAGGAGGAGGAGGAAGAGGAGGATGAAGGGAATGGAGGAATCGAACCTGTGAGAAGTATGAGCAATGTAGTCTCGAGTGTGCGAATGAGAGGGGTTTAGCATTGGGAGTTAGAGTTCATTTGTGTATGCGTGTGAGATCAGCCCAGAAGCTATGATCCTAGTTTCCTGAAATCAGCCCAAATTGGGCTTCTCCGAGCTTTTCAACACAATGTCTTTTGATGGGGAGATCTGATGCAAACCAAATAGGAATAGACCGATTTTCGGTCTTATGGGCTTCTAATAGACGGAAGACCGTGCAGAAAGACTTGCCAAACGCAACCTTATAAATACACACAAAAAAAGAAAACAATTCCAACAGTCCACTACAGCCGCACATGTGGCAACATACGTGTGCTCATCTAATCATCTAGCGGTTGGAAGAAGTTTAAGATGTGAATATCCATCCAACGGTGAATATTGAATTTTGAGGCTCGACGTAAACGCTGCGTGGTACTGTGTCATATTTCCGCGAAACTTGAACATCGAAGGTTGTATTTGTACAGAGGTCTCTGTAATCGAGGACCCTCTCTTTCCCTCTCTTCCGCGAACTTGAAAATTTTGCCAAAAAGATGTCGAAAGCGGCGGGAGATTCACGTAGCAACACAGCAGCCGTTCAGGCCACCAACGATGATGCCGCGGCAAGCAAGCTGTGCGTAAAAATTCATCATTTTTTTTCATGTTTATCAGTGATTTATGTATTTCGCTCTGTTGTTTGCGGTTTCAGGTATAATTGAAGTTTGCCTTTGCCAGTTTTATTCTCTATATCGTTGATCGTAGATTTCCAATCAATAGCGGCTACTTTTTTATGTTTAGCCGATTTGAATATATCAATTAGTTTGGGATATAGGAGAATTGTTCCTGCAAGGAATCTTGCTCGATTATTCTCCCTGTTTTACTGTATACTGGAACCCTTCTTTGTTCGATGCTTGGGAATAGAACATTCCACATTTTTTCCTCTTTTGGATCAGTAATGATGATTATTCGAATCAGGTTTTTGCTGTTTTCCATATGGAGCAATACAAATAACAGATAGTTTAAGTGAAGGGTTACACGATTGAGAACTCCATACATTTTCTTGTGGGTGTTCATCAATGCAGTTATACAAATAGAAGGAATAAAAAAGGAAACCGAACATTAAACTTTTAGGACCAATTGTATTAATCACATCCATGTATTAATCACTAGCTACATTAGGAAAATTTGAGAACACCAGGAAGCAACCGTTTTTCTCCACTTTGGTGTGTGTATATATATATGAATATATGATTGTGAATAAAACATGAACATGATAATTTCAAGATTGTAAGAGCTGAATTCATTTCTGTCCATTGTTAACATTTATAAGTAGAAATGTTCCGTTTTAGATGAGGATGTTGTCAGTTAAATGCTATTAAAAACTAAGATGAAATGATTTGGTTTCACATGGCATCCAAAGTTACAAACACCCTTTTGGTGGTTTCTGTTAATTAGATAAACTTAGATTTGATTCACGATAAGATTGATTCTGCAGTAATTTGATGTTGTGGTTGTCTGCAAATTTCACTATCCTTGAATTTTTGTTAGGTTCTATTCCTAGGTGTGAGTTGCATATTTAACGGTAGCAGCATTAACAATAACAAGTACATAATTTCAGTCTCTCCAAAGTTTCTATGAGAAATATTAGCTCCATGCACATGATAACATGCTCCCATCTCATGTGGCCTTGATTGCGTTGGGAGTTGATTGAGGTTTGGGTTTTTACTGAAGTTTGTCTTGGCACATTTTGGGGACTCTCTTATAAAAAAGTGGTATATGAATGTTATAAGTAAATAAGAATGCTGTTCTCTGTAAGTACATATAAACATACATACATATGCCAGTTTTCAAAGAGGTTTAGAGTCTAGACTAAAGACGTACTTTTTCCCATCTTCTCTAATTCAGCTCCTTGGCATGTGTCATTTTGCAAATCTCGCATCTATAATTCTATATTACTTGAATATTGAGAAAACAATTCTTAACATTCTCAGATAAAAATCTTTATTTTTTGTTATTTTGTTGTATATTGTTTTATATAAGGCTCAGTTTGGAAAGGGCACAGATACAAATATGTACAGTGTAAATACATACAAAATAATGCAAAATACATGGTTTGCACCCTACATATTTGTATGTGTACTCTTTCCAAACTGAGCCTAAATAACAAAGAAGAATGCCGAATGACACAGTATACCACTGGACATAGTTGAATCTTTGTTTTTATATGTTTAGGTAATTCATTGGCTTTAACCTTGCAATTGTTGAGCCCCATGCTTATAATCACCTGCTATTTTCTTTATGGAGTTTGCTATTTGTAGAAGGTCCACAGTCAGTAGTTTCCTATTTCATTTAGGTTATGTTTGGTTTGAAGGAAAAGGTAGGGAAGGGAAGGGAAACGTAGGGAAACCCATATATTGTTTGTAAAGGTTTCCCTACCTTTCCTTACTTTTTCCTTCAAACCAAACACAGCATTAGGACATTATTAGTTTTAAGCCAACTACTATTTTTCTGAGTTTCTATTCTTACTTTCTTATGGGTTTTTAGGATTCTAATTAGGAGTCAGCTGCATCTTTAGTAATTGCCAAATTTCTACTTCAGCCAAAACTCTGAGGAATGAGGACTGAGGAGTTCTATAAAGTCATTTATTTCTGTTCAGAGCAGCAGAATTGAATGAGTTAGTTTTTGTTCTTCTCTATAGATGCTCTTTTTCTTCTTTAGGAACTAGTGGTGGGGAACACGTGATTTTTTTTTTTCTGTTATTTTCTAGTACCCTACTATTAGAAGAAAATCAACAATTATTCTTTGGATTTTCTCTTAGATTCAAAGCATATTTTGCTGGATTTTGAAGGTAATCTCCGAAAGGTATTACCATCTTTGATTTCTCCGAACCAAGGGGCGTTTGTGTCAGGAAGACAAATTATTGATCAGATCCTTATTGCCAATGAATGTGTGGATTATAGAAAAAGACAAGGAGAAAAGGGTTTGATTTGCAATCTGGACTTGGAGAAGGCCTATGATTTGGTGGGCTGGGGTTTTTTACTGGAAGTATTGAGAATTAGAGGATTTGGAGAAAGGTGGTGCATGTGGGTTAAGGGTTATATCTCTTCATGCCACTACTCCATTCTAGTTAATGGGGTAGCCAAGGATTTCTTCCCAGCAAAGAGAGGTTTAAGACAAGGGGACCCTCTTTCTCCTTTCCTTTTCACCCTGATAGTTGATGTGTTGAGTATTTAGATTACTAGAGCCGATGCTAGAAATTTGCTTAGAGGGTGGAGAGTGGGGAGGGAGGGAATAGTTGTAGCCCACCTTCAATTTGCTGATGACTTGATTCTTTTTTGTGAAGGAGATCCGGAGGAGTTGGAAAATTTAAAGGTCTTGGTAGAGAATTTTGAAAAGGTCTCCAACTTGAGAGTAAATTGGAATAAAAGTTGTGTAGCTGGAATTAATAGGCAAGAAGTAGAGGTGGCATCTTTGGCTAGATCTTTAGGTTGTGAGGTCAGTGATTGGCCTCTTAAGTATTTAGGCTTACCATTGGGAGGAAACCCGAGGTTAGATAGATTTTGGTATCCGGTTTTGGAAAGATTCTCAAAAAGGCTAGCAGGTTAGAAAAGGAACTACATCTCTTTAGGGGGTAGAATCACTCTAATTAAGTCAACACTAGCAAATTTGCTAGTGTATTTTTTGTTTACCTTCAAATTGCCTGTTAAGATTGCAAACCAGGTTGAAAAAACAATGAGAGATTTTTTGTGGGAACTTGGAGATACTAAAAAGGATCATAGGGTAAAATGGGAAGTGGTGTCTAGAAAGAAAGACAAAGGGGGGTTAGGAATTGGAAATATTAGAATAAGAAACACAACTTTGTTAGGCAAATGGTTATGGAGGTTTCCTAAGGAGTAAGAGAGTTTATGGCATAAGGTGATAAGAAGTATTCATGGAATGGCAGTAAATGGATGGGACGCTGGACTCGACCCAAGGGCTTCGCGCTTTTCCTCGTGGAAAGATATTGTTGGTATCTTGCCTGTCTTCTCTCCTTTCATCAGGTATGATGCTTGCGTGGGTAATAAGATTCTTTTTTGGGAGGACTTGTGGATTGGGGAATCTCCCCTTAAGGATAGATTCCTGAACCTATATTCCCTTTCTTTGAAAAAAATCTCAATTTATCTCTTCTTTTCTTGTTTCTGGGGATTCTTGGGATCTGGGACTAAGGAGAGGTTTGAGGGACTCAGAAGTGGATTCGACAAATGATATTTTTTCTCTTATAAGTTCAGTTTTTCTAACCACTCTTCTCCTGACAGTAGAATTTGGATTGAAACTTCTATAGGTAGTTTTTCTTGTTCTTTGTTTTTCAATGCTATGGTCCTTCCTTTTAACCCGGTTTCCTCCTTTCCTGTTAAAGAAGTATGGAGCGCTCCGGTATTCCCAAAAGTAAGGGCTTTTTGTTGGGAAGTGGTTCTCCAAAAAATCAATACCTTGGAAGTAGGGGTGGATTCGAGCCGAATAGTGCCACGCTTGAGACTATTCTACAAGGCTCGAGCTCGATTTTGAGAAAAAATATTTTATAAAAATAAAAAATTATATGTAAGAATATTTTTTATTTGATATTTTAAAAAATAAGAATTAATAATTATAATATTTTTAGTATATATACTATTTTCAGTAATTTTATATATATATATATATATATATACTCTAGTAGGCTTGAGCTCGGCTCATTTAATAATTGAGCCAGTGAATTAGGCTCGAGCTCGAGCAGCTCGTGAAAAGCTCGGCTCATTGCCACCCCTACTTGAAAGTGCTTCAAAGAAAGGGACCAAATTGGTGCTTGTCACCTCATGTCTGTAGCCTTTGCTTGAGGAATGGTGAGATGGTGAATCACCTATTAATTTCTTGTCCTTTTAGTGCTCTAATTTGGGATTGGTTCTCCTCTCTCTTTGATTGTAGGTGGACTCCTCCCACAAGCGTAGTGGATTTTATTTGACCCTAACTTTTTCCGACAACCAAAGAAGAAAGGAAGGGTGATGTGGAGAACAACGAGGGCAGCTATCTTG
>NW_010729171.1:1228270-1244178 GCF_000365185.1 Nelumbo nucifera
GGGAAAGAAAAATCAGCTCCTGAAGTTATTGAAGGGATCACCATCAAGGCAGTACATTGGCTGAAAACTCTTGACTTGTTCAAGGATGTCTCTATAGATGATTTGAYTAGAGGYTGGARTATTTTAGSAAKRTCTTCTACTTCATCACCTACCATACAAGCAGTTTGGTCCCCTCCTTTGTAGTGTAATGTCAAACTGAACTTTGATGGAAGCTCTCTTGGGAGCCCTGGACCTTCTGGAATAGGGGGTATGTTTAGAGATGCGGAAAGAAAAATTCTAGCTATGTATTCTGGTCCAATAGGTTTGGGGGACTCACTTAGAGCTGAAGTATTGGCTCTCCTCCAGGGGCTCAGATGGGCCAAGCAATTGGGTTTTCAACAGTGGAAGTGGGGGGGATTTAAAATTAGTAGTAGGTTGGCTGCAATCAAATAGTTTGGGAACATGGTCCCTTAGACAACATGTAAGGGAATTATTGAGCCTCAGAAGGGAGCTGGGTGCACAAGTGCATTGGTCTAGGAGGTTAGCAAATGCTTTAGCTGACTACCTAGCAAAACAAGGGTTGAATCAGGAGGTTTTGTTTTGCGCAGTGTTGTAAGTTATTTGTTATTCAGGGGTCACCTTTTACTTTAGAAGGTGACAGTTGTTCTTCTGGTTTTATCTAATGAAAGTTACCGTTTCCTAAAAAAAAAGGCTACCTTTCAGCTGACTACCTAGCAAATGCTTTAGCTGACTACCTAGCAAAACAAGGGTTGAATCAGGAGGTTTGTTTTGCGCAGTGTTGTAAGTTATTTGTTATTCAGGGGTCACCTTTTACTTTAGAAGGTGACAGTTGTTCTTCTGGTTTTATCTATTGAAAGTTACCGTTTCCTAAAAAAAAGGCTACCTTTCAGTTTTGCCTTCTATCTACAAGTCCCTATGTTAGTGAGTCAAAGAAGATGGTAACTGTGCACATTGTGAGTTGTGAGGGTGGTGATTAATCAATTTTCTTTTGGTTTCTATAGTCTGTGATTGAAGAAGAATGCTATTTGTGACTTTTTGAAGCGTGCAGTTTTATTTGGACAGGTTAGTGAGTGATCTTTATATGCTGAAGTAGTACATTCAGTGTTATTTATGGCCATTCAATGTTTGTGAGGGTAAACTACCAGATTTTGGTTTTGATTATAGTGGTTCATTGAGTGAAATGTGGTTAATGGAAAATTGGAAATGGATTCTCAGTTGGTCGTTATTCTATCTTCTGATTTTCTTAAACACATTTAAATGACTTCTATTAAGTTTATGTGTAAAGCCTATTGAAGTTTTCCTTATAGTCAAGGGAAAATTTACTTGATTGGTAGGGACATTTACTTGATGTAATGGTATTTGAGTTTTGTGCCAAAAAAAGTTGCCATAGGATGGCTGAGACCAACTGGTGAGATACCGCTCACCTTGGAAGCCCCTTCGAGGGTGGCTTAACCTCCTGAAACAGAAAGTGGAGAGGAAGAAGAGAAGGGRAGGTAGGAAAAGAGGGATTCAGTGATAGAGAAACAGGGGATATTCATTCCTGCCTTTCATTGTAAGAGTATGGCTTTATATAGCTGGCCTACAGGTGTAATCATAGAGGGAATATCCTCTGATTGGCAGGATAACTAACTCTGGGAAATATCATGGAGGGAATATCTTCTSTCRGCRGAATCACCCTCTCTGTGTGTAACTAATTCTGAGGCTCTGTCGCCTGTCCCTGAGGCTCTGTCGCCTGTCCTTTCTGCCTCCTTGAGTACTGCTGATGGGTAGTGGCCTGCTTCACTCCCTTTGTTGGGTTCAGGGAAGGTATTTGGGTCCCAACACCAACATTGGGTAATGGTCTTTTCTAGGAAACAAGAATTTGGTAGTTCTATTATTCTAAGTGGGAACAAGAGGATGCCCAGCTTAAAACATGGCTATAGATTTCTATGGAACTAAAGATAACTTAGACTGATTTTCTTGGATACATCTAGCAGATATAGCAGTAGGTGGAAAAAATGTATTTAGGGATTAATGATATTGCTTGTTTTTATCAGTTGTTTCAGTCCTTTTTTCACTCTATAGTGGGAGGATAAGACACTTGAGGACTATTATTCTGAAATGATGGGGTTGTCTGAAGAGTTTAATATCTATCAACCAATTACATATGATATTATTATGTCATAGTTATGCAACATCCGAGGAATGATTTTTATGTGGTGAAGTTTTCATGATGACACACACACACACACAGTACCTTAGTTATCTAAATTTGCTACACAGCCAGCCAGATAGTGAGATATTGACCATTACCAAGGAGGAATGATATCGACTTGTGTCTGCTTCATAGCATCTACTTCGATTGCTACTCTGTGCCCTTTTAGCTCATTTTTTTTCTTTATCAACCACTACTGGACAAGGTTGCATCCAAGTTCCATTTTAGGTTTGAGGGATGTCTACCCCCGGCTTGCATCACTGCAGGTAGTGGTGTGATGTTGCTAAAATTTTGCAATGTTACATCAGTTCCTAAGAGATGGTCTCTGATGTTGCTAAAATTTTGCAGTGTTACATCAGTTCCTAAGAGATATCACTCAGAACTTGTGAACTGTAATATCCAGTACTAACATTACAAGAGGATGTTTTGTAAGAACATGCAAATTTGTTTGTCAATTTCTTATAGAGGAATTAGAAATATAACTATTTTTGGTTCTAATATTACTTATGGAATTATAGTATTAGGAAGTAGCTATCTTTGTTTTTAACCTTATTAGGTTACTTCCTACTTCTAGGAACACTAATATACTAATGATATCTCTTTTTACTGTATAGATCATGTGTTAAAAAGGGATATATGAAAGATGACTACATTCATTTGTTTGTCAGAAGGCCTGTTCGGAGGTCTCCAATAATCAACCGTGGTATGGGTTAATTGCCATCAGAAACTAGAATATCATATTAAGTTGTTTCAATATCTATTTTTAGACTGAAGCTCCTTTTCTGTCATTCTGCAAATGATGTCCTGAAGGTTATTATTCTCGGTGGGCTGCTCTTCGGAAGCTTCTCACTCAGTTTCTCACTTGTGAAATCAATAATGGTGGTGAAGCTTTTATGAAAAAGCAGATATTATCTCTTGGAGCAGGCTTTGATACAACCTATTTTCAGTTGCAGGTTATTGAATTCCTTAGTGAAAAATTTGTATGTGAACTATATTGATATTGAATTGTTGCCACATTCCCTAATGCGTCTATCTGTGTTTTGCTATACTTATGGAGATTTTTTATGCTAAGATGGGGAAGCTGTAGTGGTTACTTGTGCATTAATTCTATGCCTTAATTACTTCCAGAAGTTGACCTGGTTATTTTAATCTGTGCTTGATATAGTCCTTTATGCTCTATATTATGTGCACTAAAGCAAGTATACATATTCATTGGTTTGACTATAAATATTCAATTTTGTTTTACAGGATGAAGGGAATGCGCCATATTTATATGTGGAACTGGATTTTAAGGAGGTGCAAGATTTGAAACATTTGTAGTTATCTCATGGGTTTAGTGGGCAATAACTAGGTCATAATTTTTGGCATGGGGGATGACAGTAGCTAAGTTAGGTGAAGATCGTCTATCATGTTGAAGAAACTTATATCATGTTATGCTTAGCCACTCTATGTGCCAACTTTCTAGTTTGGCTGCAATAGAGTTTTAGTATCATATTAGGAAGCTGAAGCAATGCATTTTATTTACTCTATGGTTGATTTATATTTTTGCTGTTGGTTCATAATATGCAACAAAACGTCCTTTGCTTTTTATTTATTAGGTGACTAGTAAGAAGGCGGCTCTTATAGACACTTGCAGCCAATTGAGGGATACAATTGGACCAACAGCAACCATTTCACGAGGTAGGTGCCATTTAATAGGATTGATATTAAAACCCAAAGTTCTTTTTATCCAAGGCTGGAAGTTGTGAAATCTTACTCTAGGCATTCATGACTGGATCTCATTACCATTTCTGAAATTTCTGAAACATTGAGTTTTTAGTATCATATTTAAAAGTGAATATCTTCTATATTGTATGCACTAATGCAAGCACATGTTCTGCCACTTGATGTGTTGACCTTCAAGTCTTCAACAACTCATGAGATCCCCAACCAAGTCATCTTTCTAGTTTGCCTGCACATTTTTCTATCGGGATCTATAGAGACTGTTTAGGTGATTGTCAATTACTTTGAGCATTGAAGCAAGGAGATGGGTCTCTACCCTTGGTTGAGGTATAATGACATCCAACCAAACTAATGACAAGATAATTGGAGGGGGAATGGAGTGATAGGGGGAAGGGGGTTTCAGAAAATCCTTGAGGTTTAGTTACCCCCAGGTGGTGTTTGGATGAAATTGAACTTTGATGGCAGTAGCTTGGGCAATCCTGGATCTTCAAGAATTGAAGGGGTGATAAGGGGTGACTTGGATGAGGGTGGAACCATTTGTGCGCGGTTTTCGATTCCAATGGAAGAAGGTGATTCAGTTAGGGCTGAACTTTTGGCAGCAGTTTTTTGGGTTCAAAAAGCTAAAGAAATCTGAATCATTGAAGGGGATTTGAAGATAGCAGTAGGGTGGCTGAAAAAAAGGTAAAGGGGTGGTTTGGCAGTTCAGACTGCAGAAGTGAAATTAGATTTTGCAAGTGGCTATCAAAAGATTTGAATATTCCAATAAGATGAGTAAGAAGATCTGCTACTTGTTTGGCAGGTGGTCTGGCAAAACAAGGAGTTTATAAGCAGAAAATGTATTGGGCACAATTGTAATAGAGCGGTGGGATGTGTCTTTGTAATGTATGGTTTATTTAAGTTGTATTCACAACCTCTTGTTGTAACCTTTTTTTTTTTAATTTTAATCAATCGATGAGTTTTTTTTTTTATGTTATTGATCGAGGGGGGGGGTGATGTTATGACTAGGTTTAAGGTAGTAATGAGCAATGTTTCAGCAAGGTGGCAAGGATGCTAGCATGGTCATGGGAAGGGGTGGTGAGGTACAGATAGGCAAATATATCTATTTGGAACTGGAGTTCACAAGGGTGGTGTGGTGAGGAGTTGTGTAAATGCATTGTGCTGGACTGTGAAACTGTTCAATAGTGGGCTGTAGCTGAGTGGGACATTGAGGACCCTTACATCACTTCTGTAATATTTTCTTTTAATAGAATTATTTTGTTGTTGACTGATTTAATTCAAAGAAAACTTGACCAAGGTTTCTGCTGCAATTAGTTTATTTTTGAGTACTAGTGGGTAGTTGAATGAAATTTCTGTGAAATGCATATTTGAATCTTCATTTTAGTTTTCCAAATATAGTATGAGGTATGCACAAACCTTTTACTTGCTGATATTCCTGCAGAAAACTATTATGTCGATCACTACTAGCCTTCTTCTATTAAGAACCATGGAACTGTTCACAAGTCAATGTCAATATTTTCCACTATCCTTTTATGTTATTTAACCAGTTAATTATTGACTTCTTCTCTTTTACACTAATTACAGACAGCCTGATTGTGCAGAGAAAGGGGAGGTACTAAGCGATCATTACAAACTACTTCCTGTTGATTTGCGTGACATTCCAAATCTAGATAGTATTATGGCTCAGGCTCAGTTGGATCCAAGGTGTGTGCATGTGGAGTTTCATTCTTCTAGATGCACTTCAATTTCTATTACAATACTTAATAGTTAATCTGGAATTGTTTATCAATGCCTTCACTATTTCTAGTTGATTTTATATATATATTTCAAATCTTTCATGACATCTTGGATGCAGTTTGATTCTTTTTAGTTTTAATTTTCAAATTGTTAAGAAACTTACAAAATTTGATTATAATATAGTTATAAGAGTGGAACTCTGGAAGCAGATCAAATTAGAAGAAAAGGTTCAAAACAGTATGCTGTCTACACATTTGAACAGAACTAATTGGTGGGGGTGAGCTCTCCGATACACTGAGTCTGACAAACTCTTTTCTAGCAAGAGCATTGACTAGTCTATTTGCATGAAGGTCCTGGAACATATGAAGACACTTCCTAAGTTGGAAGGACTGACCTGTGCCTATCTATAGTAGGGATGGGTGCTGATGAAGCATTGGATTTGGCTGCAGGTGTAGGTGACCTGGAAATGTTACCATAAACTTTGTGGAAGCTCAGAAAATCATGGTGCAAAAGACTGGAGGTGTGGAGAAAATATTAGAGCTGTTGGATTCCTACTTGGTGGCTCAGTTTCTAGATGTAATTGGATCAAACGGTGAGTTGCAGAATGGGCAGATAGAAAATGGCATAAGTTCTGTCCTGTGAGAGTGAGGATGGTGGGATGGGGCGTATTCCTGTTTATGTTTCATATCAAGAAGTATGCTTTATAAATTTTGAATGGGAGTCGGTGTAGTTTCTAAGACTAGAGTTGTAACTAGATTGCTGGTTTCCATTGGCTGGAGGCTTAATAAATGATCGTAACTCAAAGTTGTGGATTATTGTTTCTGGGAATGTGGTTGCAAGTCCATTGCCGGGGTGACCAGGGTTCAAATCTTGGAGCCTCTCTGTGTATATGCAGGGGTAAAGTTGCTTACATCTGTCCCTCCCCAGACCCTGCTTTGGCGGGAGACTTGTGTACTGGGCTGTCCTTTTTAAGTTTATTGATAAGAAAAAAATTGTCATGGGTCGAAGTTTGTTTGGCAAGAATTCTAGTTACAGCAGACAACCTGGATCAGATTCCAATTTCCAATAGATGCTGACCGGATGTTTGCTATCATGCTTTGTGAACTACAGATTATGATTGAAAAAAAATATCTAATCACATTTGCCTTCAATCATTTGATTGTGTTTGATAAGGAGAGGAAAGAGGAAGACAATGATGTGGTTGCATAGTTTTCAAGGCGCCAAGGCGAGGCTGGGCATCAGGGGGGCGCCTAGTCCCCTAGGCGATGGATTTTTTTATATAGAAAACATAGATCCTAGGGTAGTTCCCTAGGTACCATAGCCATATTAGCCATATTTCCTTAATAATTATTCATAATTTTCATAAGAAAAGTATAGAGTAAATGTTAAAGTATAGAAAATCAACATATTCATGAGAAGAAAAAAAAGAAGGTAAAGAAAATTCAAAAAACATAGGGGCTGAACCCTTATTTTTGTTATAGGAAAAGAAGAAAAGAAAATAGTAGTAGTGAGTAGGAGTAGTAGTAGCGGTAGTGGTAGCAGTAGTAGTAGTAGTAGCGGTAGCGGTAGCAGTAGTAGTAGTAGTAGCGGTAGCAGTAGCAGTAGTAGTAGTAGTACTACTACTACTTGGCGATTAGTACAAAACTGCTTGGCGATTAGGTGAGGCGAGCCTCAAAGGGTGCCTTGTCGCCTAGGCGCTCGCCTAGGCGTTGCCTTGACAACTATGTGGTTGGTTTCAAAGGTATTAAGTTAATTGTAGGTTTGTAGTTCATAAGCGGGGGCACATGGTTGGTGTTAGAGGTGAGAATCTGAGATTTGGTTTTCTGGGTAGAAATTTGGTTTTAGGTGGGTTTTGAATCATTACTATGGGGAAATCGGAGACTTTTTTAATAGAGACAAGTATAAGTGGGTAAGTGGTGGGTTGAATAAAATGAGCAATTTGAGTGAGGAAGATTTTGTCAGCATTGAAAATTTTGTGCTAACCAAAGTGAATTTTAAGGAAGAAGACAGTGAATTTTAAGGAGGCATGTGAGGAGGTTGGTCTCTATTCTAATTGATGGGATGTGGGGTTGGCCAGGAGTCATTGAAGGTGGGAACTTGATGGGGTCGAGCTTGTTTGAGGAGGCAACCCTATGGTTATATTGTCTCTGGATTGAAAAGAAA
The DNA here is from genome assembly GCF_000365185.1 of Nelumbo nucifera. Next base: position 1,236,084 of record NW_010729171.1, read on the forward strand.
TAGTTTTTGATTGTCGCAAGTTGCAACAATAGTTTGTTTCATATTTGCAAGGCAGTTGAAGTTTTGGAGGTCATGAAAATGTTTTAAAATGCGGAGGTGTGACATGAGGTGTTCAACTACCTGGAGGCTTGAGGTGTAGTTTAGAATGGAAGAGGTGTTAGCCTCCTGAACACAAGGAGGTGTAAGCCTTTTTAAGAGGGGGATGAGGAGGAATAAGAGGAAGGAGGATCTCACTTTTCTTTATTTTTAAAAAGAATCTTTATATTAAGAATAATGAAGATGCATAACACTAGCTTATAGGGGGGTGTCTTGTCAAAGATGGTGAGCTTAATGAAGGTTGGATGTTGGATTGGGATTTGCACCTTTAAAGTCCATTGACAGCCCTAGTAGAAGATACTGAGCTTAATGAGAAGGTTGACATGTGTCACATGCTATGGTTAGAGAAACTCGAGATACCTATTGAAAGGTTGGGGGTGGATTTGGGTGATACTATGGATGTGAACCAAGGCCTTTATCAGGATTTTGTCATTGTTCTTAGAGGATTCTTTGTCAAAGGGAAAGAGGATTAGTATGATGATAAGAGTTAAGAGTAATAGGAATTTTCAATTATTCCTCATTACCAAATTATTCTCTTGACTAAAAAGCGGTTTATAGGGAGCTGGTCCGTTAAAAAGGGTCTGCAAGAAGGGGTTTGGGGGGGGGGTTGGTAGTTAAGGGCAACAGTTGTATCTCTGGTCACTCTAGATGGTTGTTTGATATAGCTGATGAATTTCTTTTCTGATTTGACATCTAATAGGAGATCAGGTGAAACTGTAGGAGATGTAAATCTGCAATGGTGCTGCCCCAGATCAATGAAAGAGATGTTAGAAAGATGGAAACTCTTGGGCATGTCCAGAAAAGGAAAATTTTGTTGGTCAACAGTTCCAGCAACAATTTTGTGGGCCATCTGGTATGAAAGGAATAGCAGAACTGTTGAACAGAAGCCTAATTCAGAATTGGGGGCAGTCAATGTGGCAATAGAGGAACTAAAGAGTTGACTGTCTGTACACAAGGATGATGTGCTTTCTGCTTCTTTTTTGAGGGTGGGATTTTTTGGGGGTCCTAATTCTCAGAGTCAAGTCGGGAAGAGAGATGGAAGAGAGGAAAGAACAAACAGTTTGGTGGGTGTTTCACCTTATGACTGTTGACACCCTAAAAGAGATATTTATATTAAAGAAAGTAAAAGGACAAATCTGCCCTTAGTGTACAAAAGAAAGAGTATAGAAAATAGATGTACAACAAAAGAAGTAAATGTACAAAAATAGCCTAGTGGCTAGATCTTCTCATTGTCTCTACACTCTCCCTCAAACTGATGCCTAGGAATAAGCATAAGTTTGTCCACGAGAAATAGATGCTGAGCTCGAGTCATTGCTTTTGTCAATAGGTCTGCCAGTTGGAGCCTGGAGGAGACAAAAGGAAGAGATATAGCACCCTCAAGAAGGAGATCGCGGATGAAGTGGCAATCAACTTTTATGTGTTTGGTGCACTCATGGAAGATAGGGTTGGAGGCAATTTTGATTGCACTGACATTGTTTGAATGGAGAGGAACAAATGGTGATGGTTCATTAAGTATTTCAAGTAGAATTGCTTGGAGCCATATGATTTCACTACACAAGGAAGACATAGCTTTGTACTCAACTTCAATGGAAGATTTTGATACAATAGGTTGTTTCTTGCACTTCCACGAGATAAGGGAGTTGCCTAAGAATACACACCAGCTGGTAGTGGATCGTCGGGTGTCAGGGCATCTAGCCCAATCAGCATCCGCATAAGCCGTAAGGTTTCTGGAAATGAAGAGGAGAAAAAAATCTCATGTGATAAAGTGCCCCGTACATATCTAATGGTCTGATGAACTATAGATAAATGAGGTTGTCTTGGAGAAGACACGAACTGGCTCACCAGTTGAACTACATATGATATATCTGGTCGAGTCATGGTGAGATATAGATTAAACTCCCCACTAGTTGACGATAAACAGTAGGATCTTCTAGAAGAGAACCATCACCTTTGCTGAGTTTCAAATTCAGTTCTAGTGGGATATCCACAATCTTGGACTCACTGAGATTTGCCGGTTTAACTAGATCAACCACATACTTTTGTTGGTTAACAAAATAGTCCTGAGAGTTTCGACTCACTTCAAGCCCCAAGAAATATGTCAGAGGCCCCAAGTCCTTCTTCTTAAAGGATTTACTGAGTAACTGTTGCAACTCAGTAATTCCTTCTACAACATCCCCTGTAATGAGTATTTCATCGACATAAAGAAGTAAGATCGTCACTCCCAGCTTCCGCCTTAAAATGAATAAAGAATAATCTGAAGAACTCTGGATAAAGCTTGCATCAATGATACCAGATCTGAATTTTTCAAACCAGGCTATAGGAGCTTGTTTTAAGCCATAGAGTGACTTCTTCAGACGACAAACAATTTGTGGGTCTGTACAATATCCAGGAGGGGGCTTCATATAGATTGTCTCCTTTAACTCCCCATGGAGGAAAGCATTCTTTACAACCATTTGATGGATTGTCCACTGTTTGGCTGCAAATATAGCTATCAGAAGTTGTACAATGGTCATTTTTTCTACAGGAGCAAAGGTCTCCTCATAATCTATCCCATATTCCTATTTATAGCCTTGTGCAACCAACATAGCCTTGTATCTATCTAGGCTCTCATCAGATTTCAGTTTCACTCCCTATGAGAGATGTCTTAGGTGGAGTTTTGACCAAGTCCCAGGTGTCGTTCTCAAAAAGGGCTCGGATCTCAGAATCCATGACATCTTTCCAGTTTGGTTCTACTACAGCTTGTTGGTAAGATCAGTGAATGTCGGTGGAAGATAAAACAATAGAGAAGGAACTATTGTTCGGTGAAAAATCATAATGGTCAGGTGGGCGAGAAATTCTAGAAGAACGATGTAAAGTGGGTACAATGGGTTCAAGTGGAGGACTAGGTGCACTTACTGGGGCAGTTGGGGTGACTGGATCGGCAGTTGGTGGTGGAGCGGAGGGGGGATTTGGGATTGAAGAAGACCGTTGCTTCTTGAAGTAGGTCTGAAATTGCTGTGGAGGTGATATTGGTATGCTTGAGGTACTTGTAGAGTCAAAACTATGCAACAAGGAAGTGGAAGGAGCTGGAAATTTTACAATTTGTTAAAAAAAGACACTCTCCATAGTTGTCAAGGCGACTAGGCAATTTTCCATGGGCGCCTCGCCAAACTTCCTGGATTTTGTGTACTAGGTGCTCGCCCAAAGACTTAAGCGGGTGCCTAGGTGACTAGGCGAGTGCCTACATACATCTAATAATTTTATTTTAATTTGTTTTTTGATATTTTATTTGATGCTTTATTCTTTTAAAATAAAATCGGTTACACATTATCATTATTTTATTATTAAGACAACAATACAAAGCCTTTGTCTTCTTCTTCGTTTACATACATAAGGGTTTTTTCGGTTCGATAGGAGAGGGAGGAGAACTGAAGACTTCATGCCCTAGCCCAACTCCATCGCACCTCAGCTTCAGCAGGTAAGTTTTTCTCTTCTTCTTCTTCCGCCCCTAATTGTTCGCAGTCGCTAGTCCTAGTCTCAGTCCCTTTTTTCTTTTCGAAAAAGTAGGGGCTCTGCCCCTATACTCCTCCCCGCCTCTGACTGTTCCTAGTCGATAGTCTCAGTCCTTTTTTTTTTTGAAAAAATAGGGACCTATACTCCTCCCTGCCCCTAATCCCCTATACTTTTATACTCCTATCCTCCCTTCCTAGTTCTTGCACTTATTTATTTATTTATTTTTAGTTAATAGTTAGTGTACATGCTTGCTAGTTATATGAATTTTATAGCTTTATACTCATTTGAATGATTTATAGAGTTAATAGTTAGTGTACATGCTTGCTAGTTATATGAATTTTATAGCTTTATACTCATTTGAATGATTTATAGAGTTAATAGTTAGTGTACATGCTTGCTAGTTATATGAATTTTATAGCTTTATACTCATTTGAATGATTTATAGAGTTAATAGTTAGTGTACATGCTTGCTAGTTATATGAATTTTATAGCTTTATACTCATTTGAATGATTTATAGAGTTAATAGTTAGTGTACATGCTTGCTAGTTAGCACACAAAACCAATAAAATAGCTTACAAAAGCATAGATAAAGTAAAAACTCAAGAAATTAACATTTTAAAATTCCAACGCCTAAGCGACGCCTAGGCGCCTAGGTGTCTGGGCGCCCTGTGGTTGCCTAACCTCGCCTTTGGTGCCTTGAAAACTATGATACTCTCAAGGAAAAACTACATTATGAGAGATTCGAATACGACAGACCAAAGGTCATAACAAAGGAATCATTTATGTTCAGAATTGTACCCTATAAAGGCACACAAAGCCGCTTGTGTAGTTAGCTTTGTGTGTTCATGAGGTGGAAGGTGAACAAAACAAGCACAACCTAAAACCTTGAGCATAGATAAATCTGGAGGCTTGTGGAAGAGAGATTGGAAAGGGGAAGAATTATTTAAAACAGATGAAGGAAGATGATTTATGAGATACACAACAGTGCTGGCAGCCTCCACCAAAACCAAGAGGGTACGTGGGATTCTTGTAGAAGTGTTCTGAGTCTTTTGACTACACTCAAAACATGCCTATTCTTTTTTTTTGCTACCCTATTTTGTTGTGTGGTGCCTGGACAGGATTTTTGGGATTGAATTCCATATTGTTTTAAGTAAGTTTGGAAATCCCCATCAAAATACTCTCCCTCTGAATCCAATCGTAGCACACATATTCGGGCATCAAATTGGGCAGTAACATAAGTATGAAAGTACTTAAATACAGAATAAACTTCAGAATTCTTTCGAAGAAAATAAACCCAAGTGAAGTAGGTGCAATCATCAATAAAAGGTTACAAAGTACTTATAACCCAATCGTGAAACAACAGGAGACGACCAAACATCACTATGTATTAAATGAAACGAAACTGTAGCATGCTCAGAGTTAGAAGGAAAAGGTAAAATATGACTTTTACATAAACCACAAGTAATACAATCTTTATTAATATTCTTAAAGGAAATAACAGAAACAGGTAAACTACCAGAAGCAAATAACTGATCAAGTATCTTAGAAAACGGATGGCCAAGGTGTTTATGCCACAAATGCCAATTAAAGGACTCTGTTGAAGTTTGACCTGCCCTAGAATTCTGTCTTGTTCGTTGACTGTAAAGTAAAGTAAACAGCAAGAAGTAGGAGAGGAAAGAAGAAAAGAGAAAAGAGAGAAAAGAGAGAAAAGAGAGAAGGGCTGGTTCGAWTTAGAGAAAAGTCAATCCCTAGATTCGGCCAGACCTGTTATTATATTATTAACTTATTGGAAAARACTTRAGTGCCCTTCTTTAAGTAAGAGGCACTCGAACTAACATAACAGTACACATCAACATTCTCAACAAGTACAAAGACTGAAATACCCCTTCACTAACACCACTAACAGACTCAAAACCAGAAGAAGTAGAAAGCAAACAAGAAGTAGAAACGAGTGTAACCTTATTCATCTCAAAATCCAGAGCAAAGAGTCGTCCTAGTCTATGTCTTTTCCCCTTCACCTTCCTAGTTTGCCGGTCCTGTATCAAACATCCATCAGAAGTGAATGAGACAATGTTGTCTTCCTCTACAAGTTGGCCAACAAAAATCAAATTGGTGGTGCACTTAGGTACAAATAAAGTTTTGGATTAAATGAAACAGAGATGACTTGGAGGTAGATAAATACAATGGAAAAGTACGGATATGTCTATTGCAGATTTCTGAATTCCACTGTAGACCTATAAAAATTCAAAATGCCAAATACCCCAACTCTATACACCAATGCCCGCCTGTGAATTGGCATCAATTTCGAGCTAGCACCTACCCCAACTGTACTTTGGGCCTAAGAATTCTGACCTAGGGCTGAACTGTCATTCTCCCTAAATGCAAATCATCACAAGTATATATAATTTTTCACCATTTGCAATGACAATGTATTTATTGGGAAGATGGGGTTTGGGATACTAACCGAGTGTGGCTCCTGTCATATGGTTAGAGGCTCTTGAGTTAATATACCATAGGTGATTTGGTGAGGGACAATAGGTTGGTAACTCATCAGGCATGCCAATAGTAGAGAACGCTGAGGAGATGGCCGAGGACATGAGCTGTTGAATCCGTTCTTCAGATATGCCACTAGAGGTGCCATTTTGGCCAACCACAGAAGTAATGGAGGAGGCATATGATCTGTAGTTTTCAAGGCGCCTAGGTGGGGCTAGTCGACCACAGGGCGCCTAGGCGTTGGAATTTTAAAATGTTAGTTTTATTGAGTTTTTACTTTATATATGCTTTTCTAAGTCATTTTATTGGTTTTGTGTGCTAACTAGCAAGCATGTACACTAACTATGAACACTATAAATCATTCAAATGAGTATAAAATTCATATAAAAAGCTAACAATATAAAATGTTACCAATAAAAAGGAGTCTAAACCAACTAGGCAAGGCAACTACACTAAAAAACTAAACTAATAAAGTAATAAATACTAAAAATATTTTTTAAATTCACAAAGAGTCAAAGACATACCTTCGACTTTGAAGTGAATGTTGAGCATTGTCCTTCTTTAGTGTTCTCTCTTTTCTCACTTTTCCTTTAACATTTAACACACACACACAAATCAATAATAAATTAAACAAAAAGCATTGTAAATTTATAATAAATGAACAAATAATAAAAGGAATTATCAATTTTGTAGAAAACTAGGAATCAAATTAAACACATATGACATACCTTGATGGAAATTTATCTATTCTAGGCATTTAAAGGAAGTAGATAGGAAGTAGGAACCAAATAAGCAATGAATAAAACCATAACAAAAAATAAATATGGCACTTATCCAATTCTCTAGAATCTCTACAAAAGGATTAAGGATAACAAAAAATGAAGTTTGTAGATGATCGATAAAGAAAAATGTCTAGCTAATTTCAGTATCTAGGTAATAAGAGCCCACAACCCCTCCACTAAATCCGCCAACATCATTAACAACACAATCAACATCATCTGCATCCTCATCGTCTTCATCTTCCCCACCAAGTTCTTCGACTTCATCTTCATCTTCATCTTCATTATCCTCAATGTTTCTATCCCACATTAAGTCTTCATTTCTTCTTCTTGCACAACACTCTTTCCTTTGTCTTGTCCCCTACCATCGCTTCTTCCACGACCACCTCTACCTTCGCTTCTACTTGCATGTGTATAAACTGTATATGCACTTCTCCTCTGCCATTTTGCACCCTCAACAACTTCAGTTGCACCTAATACTTCATCCACTTTATTCCATGTGAGATCACCACCTTCATAAACGAGCTCATTTGATGGGTCTCTTCCAGTCAACCATTCACTACTCTCATCAACATCATCGAAGCAAATGGGATCAAATTGTCGTGGGTTTGCACGTCTTGTCAAGAACCTCTCACGAAAACGTTGATTATATTGGACAAAGACAAGATCGTTAAGCCTCTTTTGATCAAGTCTGTTCCTCTTCTTGGTATGAATCTATATTCATAACAAACAAAAATAAGAAGATTATAAATATTTTAACTTTTATAATCATAAATCAATTAATAAATAATAATAAAATTACTTACATGCTCAAAGGTGCTCCAGTTACGCTCACAGGCAGAAGACATGCACGTAAGACCTAATATGCGTAATGCAATATGCTTAAGGTCTGGTGTGCAATGTCCATAAGTATGCCACCAATCAACTACAAAGTACAAATTACAAATAAAGAAAAAAATTAAATTAGAGAGTACAGTAGAAGATCAAGACTGTAATCAGTCTTGAATCCTAATAGGTTTTAGGTTTACAAAATAGAAGAAAAGTGAGAGAAAGGAGAGAGAATATAAGAGAAATAGGAGAACACAAGTGGTTGAAAGGAGGGACAGATTCTAACAGATCTGCCGCCGCCACTCTCTTAATATTTATAGGTTATGTTTAGTACATAATGGAAAGGACACATTTGCCCTTAGTACTTACATAATAAATAAAGTAAATAAAAGCTGAAATAAATAAC
>NW_010729171.1:1251958-1291571 GCF_000365185.1 Nelumbo nucifera
TGAATCAGTGTTCACTGCCATATGAGCATTGCCCTTCTTATTTCTTAGTTTTGHTGGGACCAAGTGAGGATGTAGCTTCCAACAAGTATCTTTTGTGTGCTTGGGTTTCTTGCAATGTTCACATACCAGATGTACAACAAAAGAAGTAAAAGTACAAAAATAGCCCTGCGGCTAGATCTTCTCACTGTCTCTACACTAATTGGCTCATACATGTACAATACAGCATCTCATTGTACAAAGGACCATACTTATATTTTAATGCAATACATTATACTTTACCTTTCTCAAAAATCAAAAGAACAATCACAGCAAGGACCAAACTTCAGGCCAGGTAGTTAGGTGGTAAAGCAATAGTGTATGGTTGTGGGGAATCCATTGGGACTGGTGGAAGTGATAGAAGAACTAGAGGAAAAAAACTGCTAACCAGTTCCCGTGTTGAAAGAACTAGAAGTAATAGAAAAAGAAAAGTTGGTTTTCTTGCTAATTTTTATCACAACCAAATGGTCATCATCCACAGCAAATCCCAAGCATGCTCTCTGGTTTCTAATATATGTTGTTACCTGGAAAAATTGCTTGATGTTACTTTCTGGAGCAGTACCTATAGTTGTATCCATGCCGGTGTTATAAAAGTGCAAGGTGCAGAAAAAGCACAAGGGGTAACTTGTGCTCGAGGAGTAAGGCGAGGCACACACTTTTTTGATGCAAGGCGCAAAAATAAAAAAGCTAAAAAAATAAAAAGGTCAGCAAATTAAAAAAAGCAAAAAAATTCAAAAAAATATTAAACATAATTAAAAAATATAAACTTAAATTTTAAAATAAATGTTTTTGAAAACCTATTATCTAAAATTAAAATACATAAACATAACATGTAAAAGCATATCCAAATAAAAATTCAAAAATAAAATCAAACATATAAAGCGTTTTCAAGCATGTAAATCCCACAATCTATTTTTTTCCTCAATTGCATTATTTCAAGTAGCTAATGTGATGTAAAACATATTGCATTACTTATTATATGAGCTGCATTTGTACCATGCCCCTCAAGGTGCATTTTAAGACCCTAACATGGACTTGTTTGGGCTTGCCTTGAGGGATGTGATCAGGGGTCTGGGGGCTCCACCCCCAGCCCAGCCACTAAGTTCAAAAAAAGCAAAATAGCGTAAAATTTTGAAAAGGCGCACCAGGTGTGTGCCTTTTGAAAGGGCTGCGCCTAGGACCTAGGTGAGGTGCATACCCTAAAATGCACCTCACCTTTGCGCCTGAGGTGCACCTTTTAAATCACTGATCCATGCAGGGGAACAAGTGGTGATGTTTCATGACTCATTTATGTTTTCCGTTTGTTTCTTTTTGAGTGTTGGGAGATGTCTACCTATCAGTTCATGGCTGACTAGGGCAGTCATAATTCATGTTTGAGAAATGACTAAGCTGCTTCATCTTGATATTGTTGTCAGCTTGCCAACATTTATAATTGCAGAGTGTGTTCTAATATACTTGGATCCAGATTCAATCCATGCTATAGTTGGTTGGGCTTCAAAAACCTTTTCTACCGCAATATTTTTCTTATACGAGCAGGTTCAACCTTTTTCTTTGGTTTTCTCATGAATGTTTCCTTAAGTTTTGTCATTTAATGTTTTCCATAGGCCATAGTATAAAATCTTCTTCTTTTGCTCAACAGATCCTTCCAGATGATCCCTTTGGACAGCAGATGATCAGAAATTTGGAGGTAATAGGGATTTTTTTCTTGATTACCTAAACAATGTAGTAGCTTCCTTCCTACCTTATCTTCAGGGTCATTAACTTTTGTCAAAGAATAAGCTGTTCTTGTAAACTAGAGTTTTTTATTCATCATCTTCTTTTATTTTCCTCTGGGTGTGAAGTTAGGGATAAGGCTTACAGCCAGGTGTTAAATAGACATTTTGGCCTGGCTAAGTGAGTAGATAACTAGACACCTAGGTGACAATAAATATATATAGCTACCTTTTCTCAATGTGTGTGTATTTGAGATGGAAGTTTGAAGATCTTTTCAACCTGAACCATAATATTATAGACATAATGTAGATCTGCTAGGAAAAAAAATCTTGGTTTGATACCTCCCAAGTACTAACCATCAAATGAACGAGTTATTTTTCAAAGAGTACAATCCTTTTTTTTTTAATCAAATTTTTTTGATCAGAAACGGTAACTTTCATTAGACAGATTAAGAGAATACACTGTCACCACCCAGTTTGAAAATAACAATCTTGTAGTTGGTTAATTCATCCAATCGGATTGATTTTTTGGTGTAAAAAATCTTCAATATATAGATCACAATTGGATTGATTTTTAGTTACTTATTTACCCCCATTAGTTATGCCACTAACCTGGTTTGTTGCCTAGGTGATATGCTTTAAAAGCACTTAGTTGGTTATCTAGTTGATACATACACTCATGGATCATGATATTAAATTCCTTATTCATATGTTTTGGACTATTCACATTCTAATTTCTATAGGTTCACAAAAGCACATGACACTATTTAGTCTTGTTTGGCTCAAGCATTGCTAAATGAGATGACAGTGGTGTGTGGGCAGGCCTAAGGGAGTGATGGGTTGGGATTTGTCATTGTCATCACCCTAGAGTATAAAACGACTGAACAAATGTTAAAGAAATGATTGTGGTGGGAGCTAGAGGCTATATGGAGAAGTTTAGCATCCGGAAAGCATGGATTGCTTATCAAGTTCCAAAACAATATGTAATTTGTGTACAGAAGAGGTTAATGTTGACATATGATTTTCACATTTCTAGTTGCAAGTTTAAAGTCCAGATTTAGGAGAATTTTTATTTCTGGGAGGATCATTGCTTTGAGGCAGATAAACTCAAGCAGGTGTGCCCATGGTGTTATAGATGGGCCCTTCAATGGTCAAGATGTGCTTTCAAGTGAGAGGAGAAGTGAGTTGGAGTTCTTTGTTTTGTTGTCTGTTGCTTCCAGAGAAATCAAGGAACCTTTGATGCTTAATAAGAACTTCAATGAGACTCTTGTGGACCCATTTTGTGAATATCAGCAATTGTAAATGGAAGTACCTAGAGGTATGTTCACAGTTAGATCCAATAGGAAACTGATTCTGCACCATGCTTTGTTTCATGAAGGTGATGGAAGATTATGGAGTTCATTATCCCTTTTTTGGTCCCTGCTTTTGCTTCCTCTTATTTCCCTACTTAATCCATGAGAATGATTTTTTTTTTTTTTTTTTTGTAAATACAATGTGATATTTATTTATTTTAGAACTATATACCGGAAAGAATTTGCAAGTCTATCCACTGACATCTTATATGAACACATTGTTAGGGTCATACTATTGACACATTATATTTCTAAAGTTTTTGTTTATTTGTGAGTATAAAGTTGTGATCTGTTTCCTGTCAATGTTCAAATTTCTTAATATGTTTTATTCCAAATTGTTGTGCAGAGTCGAGGCTGCGCATTGTTGGGATTACATGCCACACCAACTTTACTAGCCAAGGAAAAACTCTTTCTTGACCAGGGGTGGCAGGTATATCTTCTAGTAAATTAATTCCCTCACTTTGTATCAAAGATTATCATTTAATTAGAAAGTAGTATCTATCTATACTCCAAAAAAGATTTTAAAGCACCCCTTGGAACAGTGAATGGGATGAATGAGAAATAACTGCACCAGGATGAGAAAATGGAGATATGTTCCCTCTTTATGTGGTACAGACTCGTATTAGGATACCAGGAGTCAGTTGGTTACTTAGTTTTGATGATCGGAATGGGTACAATTTTGGCACATGGAATCTCCTAGATAGATCTAAGAATGCTGGATTCTATCCCCGGATGGGATTCTATATGACAAATTATTAGAATAGGTTTACTAACAATTTTATAAGCTGGTTTCAATGATTGAAACGGGGTCACTTTTGGTGCCTGGAATGATAGGGCCTATGTAAAGCTGGCTTCTGCCCCACTGCCCCTTTGTTTATCCTAATGTATGAATTATGATAGAGGATTCTAAGATACGTTTTGTTTAACCTTTGCAATTAGTATAATGCTTATATATGAGATCTCCATGGCTGATTTTTTTTTTTGGGCAGCACTGTATTAGCCAACTGCTATGTGGAGTGCAGCACTCCTCTTTGGGGAGCTTGTTCTGTACTTCTTATTAATTAGTGAATGAAAGTTACTCTTTCCAATAAAAAATCTCAATGGTTGAATGTGCATTGGGCCTTTTATGACTTTTGAGTTTGAAGCTTAAGTTCTCCCTTTCTGTTTGTTTGTTCTTTTCTTTTTCCTTTCAGGGGAAGGGAGAGTGGTTCTCTTTACATTCAATTCTCTCTCTCTCTCTCTCTCTCTCTCTCTCTCTCTCTCTTTCTCTCTATCTCCCCCAGAATATTCTCTCTTTATCATTGCATCTACTCCTATCAGCATAAAAGTTTTTGCTAATAATCTTTCTCTGGCTTTTGTGATTCAGAGGGCTGTTGCTTGGGACATGCTGAATGTTTACTCTAATTTTATTGAAGCTCAAGAAAGGCGAAGGTAAGAATTCCTCTTATATACTGAGGATATTATGGTCATTGCATCTCATTTTGTAGAAAAGGTTTATGCATATGTGGAGGAAAATAATCTCCAAGTGAAAAATGTAGAAAGTAAGTGGAGTTACTGAAACAGGAATTCTAGACTGCATTTTTTTTCTCTGTAAAATGCATTGAGACTGAAATATTGGCTAATTCTTTACAGCAAAAATTTTGTTTTCCACCCTTTCAAATTCTTTTTATGTAAATGGCATGGAAAGCATAGTTTTCAACATAAAAGCAGTGATCATAAAGCTCAAATATTTCAGCCTGTTTTTTTTTTTTTTTTTGATCTGTAACGGTTAAGGTTTTATTGATTATGTATGAAGAATGGCATACAAATAGCAATACGCTAAGCAATCTTGATATTAGCCTAGCTCCTGCTAGTTGCCCCTAATCCTTTGTCATTTCTTGTTACAAAGTTTCACCTTGGGGAATCAGCCCCCAGCACAACTGAGTTCTGTTTACTTCTTGTCTTGCTAACCCATCTGCCATGCCATTGGCAGATCTTCGAATCCAGTTATTATTTGTTCTCAATTCCAATGATTCTTCACTTCCCTTATTTTGTATCTATATTTCCAAATTTCAAGAACTCATGTAGTTCTTTGTTTTTTTTTTTGAAGAATCAAGATGACACACCAACAACTTCAAGTACATACTTCAATTACATGTCCAAACATTAAACTGAGAATTCAACTACATTACAAGGCTGTAACTCAAGCAACTCCCAAAAATTTTCCATTAAATCAACTTTGGAGACTTGATCAAAATCTGGGAGCCCAAGGACTCACTCTGATATCAGATTGGACACTAAAGCTACCAGGTATTCTATATTGTTGGCCCTATTCTCGAATACTCTTCTGTTTTTCTCCCTCCAAATAGACCAACATACTGCAAGAGGGATGCAGCTCCAAACAATACTTGCTTTATTACTTCCTCTGAACTTTGGCCACAGAGCAAACATTTCTGCTGGAACTGAAGGCTGGAAGCCTCACGGCCCAAATAAAGAGGAAAAAAACTTCCATATGAAGCTTGCTATGCTGCATGAGAAGAACAAGTGGAACACAGTTTCTTCCTCTTCCGTGCATAAATAGCACCTGCTTGCCATATGAAATCCCCTAAATTTCAGATGATCAGTAGTGAGAATGCTGTCATGTGCCACCAACCATGCAACGGCTTCTACCCTTGGGGGCCCAAACTTTTTTTATCTGAACCGATCCTCCCACTTCTTTGATTAATGCTTTGTAAAATGACTTGACTGTGAATCTACCCTCCTTACATTCCTTCCACCAAAGACCATCTTGAAATGTTAGTTCCTTCTAACTTTTTCAACAATAGTACACATTCTTCCACTTCTTGGTCTAGCAATGTTCTGAACTTTGGATTCCAAATCAGTTGCTCCCCTCTCGATTCATAACATTGAGCTATTGAGACTTGGTGTTCTGTTAGTTTGTATAATCTTGGGCACACCTCACTTAACTTTCCTATCTCCAGCCACTCGTTTTCCAAAACCTCACCCTCGAGCCTTCCCCTACTCTAAATTTGATGAAACTCCTGAATTCTTGGTTAAAGCTCATAATTCCTTTCCAGACATTCATCCCATAGGATCTCCTCAGTTCCTTCGGTTCCCATCCAAATCTTATCACACCATACTTCCCGACAACCACCCTTCTCGACAAAGTCTCCCTCTCTCTCCCTTCCAAACCTCCACAACCACTTCTCTATAAGTGCTTTGTTCATCAGCTTTCCTTTGGTTTGCATACCTTGTCCCACTTGACTAAGTGGAATTTTTTAACTCCCCCTACTCCTTCCCATAGGAAGTCTCTTTGAGCTTTTTCGATTTTCATGGCCACTTCCGTTGGAATCCTTAGCAAAGAAAGATAATATGACGGAAGACTGGCCAAAACACTCTTAATGAGAGTGATTCTTCCTCCCAATGACAAGTAAGCCCACAATTGTATGAGAGTAGGGTGCAAGTCGGGCGGGTTAGGCCGGGTTTATGGTCAACCTAGGCCCGGCCCTAAAATTTGGGCTTAAGGCCCGAGCCCGAGGTCAAGCCCGATTTTCCCAACCTCGAGGGGCGTGGCACAAAGGCGGCTCTTAGAATCAGGAATGTAATATGTTTTACATTACATTAACTACGTGAAGTAATGCAATTGAGTGAAAAAAGAGATTAGAGGTTTTAAATGCTTGAAAATGTTTTATATGTTCAATTTTATTTTTAAATTCTCATTTGAATATGCTTTACATAATTACATCTTATGTTTCTGCATTTTAATTTTAGATAATAGGTTTTTTAGAACATTTTTTTAAAATTTAAGTTTATATTTTTTATTAATATTATGCTTAGTATTTTATGATTTTTTTTTGAATTTTTGGCATTTATTGAAATTTCTGACTTTTGTTTTTGATTTTTTAGCATTTTTTTTTATAATTTTGCGCCTTGCGCTTTTAAAACGCTGATTTCAGCCTGAAAATTTTCCCTCCATTTATGTTGAAACAGAGCCCTAAGGAATTTTCTATCAAGATCACTGGTCATACCTCTATAGTCACCATTTTGTCATTATTTTGTATCCTTTCTAATTCTTTGTGGGGTATATCAGAACAAGACCTCCATATAAAAGTTATTAGACCCAATCCAGCTTTCGATCTGTTTCAAACTTTAGGGATCACTAATCATGATTATGATCAATGGCTTATATATATATATATTATAGCCTTGTGATTGTGTATGACTCCAAATAAAAGCTTTATACATCCAATCTAGCTGCTCGTATGCATGTACATCGTCCAACTATCCATACAACTAACTTTTGGGAATTGCAGTTTAAACATGCTTTTTGCTGAAAGTGTTTTGCTTACTCCTGTATAGGGATTTCATTTATTGTGCCACCTCATGTATTTGATATTATCCAAGAAATATAGTATTTGGCCATCAATTATGTGGTACAAAAACCTACTTTTGGGAAAGCCAGGAAGACAGACCCAAAGGTAAAGTTTCGATGCCCAGGGTTGATCTATGTTTGGTTTTGAACATTTGTTTTCCCCATCAATAAAACTTGTCTGGAACAATGGGCATGTGTCTGATGATAACAAAATTAAAATTTTACCTGTGTGCATCATCATAGGTCAACACTATCTCCTGGTCCTCATTGATTTCCATTTTTCATTTAATCACTTTATAAAGTTGTCTCATGAGGTAAAACTCCTTGATTTCTTGCTTTAGTATTCCGTTTGCTTCTCTTTTTCTTGTGAGAATAATCTTTTTTTTTTTTCTTGGATAAACCTGTGTCTGGATATAGCATGTTCTTTCACATGACAAGATTCTGAAAACAACAAAGGAAACATATAACTCCTTGATATGTATGCATTACTTCAACATTTTTTTCTTCATTAGCCCCAGTTATTACCAGTATCTTCTTGGTATTCAAGACGAGTCCTGGTGCTAGTATTTATAGTGGATTCGTACTTGTACAATTACCCGGAATGTGTAGATCACGGATCACCTGTAACCTGTTTAGTAGGACTCTGTGAGTGCCCATCATTTTCTGGTGGAAGCTCAAACCATGGCATTCCCAAATCTGTGTCCTCACAAATAGCATTTCTCCCACTTCTGTCACCACCTCATCAAGATGGGACTGGGTTAAGATGGTAGTCTTCACATTTTGACTGTTAGGTTTATATGCATTTTCACCAACTCATTACTCTGTCTATCTGACTTTCAGTGAACTACCAACAGGTTCTCAATCACTCAGAGTCGCATCTTTGAGGTTCCAAGTTTGAATACCTGTGTCTAGATGTCCTCTTTTATGCTTAGCTCCTTGCAAAGCACATGGCCCTACAACTCTTGACATACTGTATCTAATTAAAATCCAACGGCTAAGTCAGATAAAATTTCGTTTGGATGGCCAAGGAAAACCTAATTTCTGATTACAATCTCTGCTTCTATCTTTCTTCTTATTTGGTCATGTCTTGGGAAAACTTGGTTACATGGCAGGAAGGCATCTGCTGAATTTTGTTTCTGTTTGTCATCCCTCTGTCCAACTCTTGGTGGTTCCCCACCCTCCATTATTGTCTGACTTGTCTTCCACTATGGAATTGCCTTGGCAATCTTGTGAGAATCCTTGAAAGTTTCCTTCCATGCTTGTCTTTGAGAAGTTGATTAACGTTATTGTTGGACGTTGGTAAACTACTGCCTGCTTTTGATGTCCCAAAGTTGCTAGTTTCACATTTAAAAATCCTAATTCCTGTGTAATTTTTTTATGGGTTTGCTTTTTTCTTTGTTCTTTGGATGTCATTCAATTGTAAAAGCAAAACGTTTAAGAAACCTTCAGTTGAAGATTCTCATCTGCTTTTTTTCTTTTTTTTTTCATGGATCAGGATAGAGCGGCTTGAATTGTTTGATGAATTTGAAGAGTGGCACATGATGCAGGCAAGCCCACAAATATTTTTTTTTAATAAAAAAAAAGAAGACAGGAGAAAAAGTGTGGTACCGTCATGCTGCTAAGCAGTCATACCTATTTTACAGTTCTTTCCATTCATAAATAACAGAAGAAATGGTAGTCCGAGGAAAAAAAAAACGATTGCTTCCTTCTATCAAGGAGTTGTAGTAAACAACGACTTTTATGCCAACTCCCAGTTTTCTTCGCGCTACAGACAATTGCTTGGGTGTGTAGGGGCGAAGTTTCGCAAGAGTTGCATAAAACTGGTTGTTTAATAGCACAGCAGCATTCCTCCTCAAGTCCTTACCGAAGTAAATATCATAGAAATATGCCCATGAACTCCAAACTAATGTAAGGAGATAACTGATCGAACGGTTCTGATTAAGGATGCGTACTAGTGGGTGTGCAATCTTCACCATGATGGCTCTGTCTAACATGGGCCCCACACTGTGGGTCATGGATCTCTCACACAACTACAACTGGAAGTTGTCAGTTGGTTGGAGATGGTCATTCATTCCACATTTCCACTGCCGATGAGGTCTGGCAGTTACACTTGGGTTTGGTGCCATGCCTCCGGTTAAAATGTAGTACAACTCTGGAAGGAAAACCCATTGAGTCCATGTTAAGCTTGTACGTCTGCAGAATTGCTTCAGCCTTCAGTTCTGAATCTGATAAGAACCTCTTTTTGTCCAAAATTGTTTGCCTCAGGAACACTACTGCGTGGTTTATGCAATCAACGACGCCATGGTTTGGTCCCACTCTCTCTCTCTGTCTGTCTGCCCGTGCCCGTCCGTCTGTGCTGTGTTTTGCAACTCTGATTTTCTTTTCTCTATGTGCAGGGGTTGTTTGGGGGTTTCGGGTTCCGTAGGACTGATGACCGTGCGAGTAGCAACACTCCATCGCCTACCGCTCCTCCATCTCTATGAAAGCAAACAGAAGCTTTTATATAGGTTATGGTTTGTGTGCTTCTTATGCCAATTTTTTGGTTGATGAAATGAAATCTGGGTATGAGAGCCACGTGCCAGCTCATGGGAAGGACAAGTAAGAAAGTACACTGGACAAGTAGTTTGGGTAGCTAGGTTCCAAAAGGAGGGTTTGGATGTATCCCGAATCTATATCTCTATCTATATTCTATAGTATGTGAATGTGAGTTGTATTCTTTTCGTTGCTGCCGACCCGACCATTCTTGCTAGCTGGTTAGCAAAACAGAGTGTCGGACCCACACCACGACTGACGTATGTTTTTTCGGTTTTTCCTTCTTTGTTTTGTCATTCATCATCATTCGTTCGTGGGCGAAGAAGGGGGTATTAGACTATCTGTCTGGATTTCTTCCTTTTTTTTTTATTTTTTTTTTCTTTTTATGCCTTTACTTTCATGCATGGAATTAACAAAAATGCCATTTTGACTGTCTGATGTTGATGATCGAAGCGGACGGTTATGCCCTTCTGGCTGAACTGCACTCTGCACCTGTACGGTATAGCACACCATTTTTTTTTTTTTAACTGCAACATTACACAATTGGCTGTCTGGTTGTCTACCATCTTCTCTTCTCAGTGCAGCCACAGCCACAGCCACGGCCACAGCCACAGCCACAGCCACCCCATCTCTCATGTCCCTCTTGTTGGTTGGCGCTGGATCAGAGATGATGTCTCCTACAAGTGGCTTTAATAAGTAATAATTCTATTCTTCGGACTTCGGTTGCTGCCATAGCGGCAGTTGATCGAAGAGGTGGGGGAGAAACTCATCTTTATTATTTACGTTACGTGAAGTCGCATTCTTCTTCTGGCGTAGAACCACGCCTGGCCCCAAAAATTTGATAAAACGAGATCTGGCTTTGAGTTCTCTCTTTTATATATTGAAGTTTGATGATGATGTTGTTGAACGAACTTGAAGGAATACGCTGCGGCTAAAAAACTTTTGCTTGCCTCTCAATTGCGATTGCCGAGAGTCTCAATCACAATCATTCAATGATTCAATCAATCGGTACGGGATGCACTATTCATTTCAACCTGCAACGTCTTTCAAACACTCCGCCATGTAATAATGATGGGCGTTTTCTTCTTCATCTTCTCCGATGTGAAAAAAGAAAAAGGCAAAAGAAGAGAAGCATGGTCATGGACCGGTAAAAACCCAAGGCTGAACTGCTGGACAATCAATCAAATCAATTCCAAAGGTAAATCCTAAAATGTTGAAGCATCATCTATGATGATGATAAGAGAAGAGAGGCTTGTTAACTTGTTAATGTGGATGATCAACGTAAACGGTTTCGGACTTTCGGGTGGCTGTGGAAAAAAAAAGTGGACTATCTGTCTAATCCTGGACGAAGAAACCCGCCTTGCATCCGAAACAAATAAAACTAAGAATAAAGAAAAAGAGGGGCAGTGCATGTGCATGTGCCACTGCC
This sequence comes from Nelumbo nucifera, assembly GCF_000365185.1. The sequence continues at coordinate 1,263,371 of NW_010729171.1, forward strand.
ATGTGGTGGTGGTAGTGATTGGCCGGCCCAATGGCCCCCCCTTCTCCACGGATGGATGAGAAAAAGATGAATCACTCACCCCTCTCCCCTCTCCCCTCTCCCCTCTCCCCTCCCTGTTCCTCCAACACAACTTTCACCGTTTTCCAATCCAATTCCTACTTATTTGTCTTTCTTTCTTTCACTTTCTTCCTTTCTATTTTGCTTTTACTAAAAGTTGCCACTTATTAGCCACCTAAAAATAATATTTCAATTATTATTTTTCACACCACAAGTTATTTTATATATCAAAAGAGTCCCTTTGCCAAACATATCTGGACTCCCGAGGACTTTAGCATCACCCGATTGGCATATTCTCCCCCTTAGTGTACTGCAAAGCTAGCTGCGAGAAGAACCCGGGTTATACTTCTTTGACCGGTCTTGGGTCTAAAGAAAATTCCGGTTCAATTCTATCAGGGATTCGCGGCTTGCCTTGCCTTGCCGTCTTTCCCTTTCGCCATGGAAATCTGGAAAGCGAAAACACGAAAGGTTACCACTTACCACTAATAAATAAATTAAGAAAAAAAAAGGGGAAGAAAAGCAGAAAACATAAACAAAAGACAGCTTTCAACCTGCATTTATTTTATTTATTTACTCAAAGAAATGACTTTTGTTTTAAGCATATCCTCTTCGATGGCCAGCGGATTCGGAGTTCGGAGTTCGGAGTTGAGGTTCTACCACCACGTGGGGTCTGTGGATACTGTTGCAAATCTGAATCGTCGATCTGTTTGATGATAGTCTGTGTATTGGGTATTTTTGTATACTCCTCTGGTACGGTGGCTTTGATTGGTCATCTCAGTATCCATGTGTAAGTATGCTTAAATATGTATATAAATAAGGGAACAAACACATCCCAACTTCCAACGCCCACAGTACCGTACTAATTCTCTCTTCCTAATTGTTCATGTTCTGTTAATCTCACCCAATCACGTTGGTGGGGTCTTCTTATTTGCACGGCCGAGATCGGAAGGGGGTCAGTCCACGGTCCACCCAAACAAAAGGAAAATCTAAAATTATGGAAGTAAAAAGTAAAAACAAAAAAGCAACCTTTAGTGTTTGTAGTAGAATGAATTGTTTTTGACCGATGAAGAGGTGAAGAGGGGAGAGAGAAAGAAAAGTGAAGTATCGATGAGGAGAGTGGGACATGAAGAGAGAGAATATAGGATGTTTGGATTGGTTTGAGTCCTCTGATGCTCTCATCTCATTTCTCCCTGAAAGAACTGCAATAGTCGGAACGGGCGCGAGCAGTGAAAAAAAGGCGCCACCAACGTCCGAGAACCGCCCACCGCTATGGGATGCACGGCGTCTAAGCTAGACAACGAGGACACTGTAAGGAGATGCAAGGAGCGGCGCCGCCTCATGAAGGAGGCTGTCTACGCCCGCCACCACCTCGCTTCCGCTCATTCCGACTATCTACGCTCTCTTCGCCTCACTGGCTCTGCCCTCGCCGACTTTGCCGCTGGAGAACCCCTCTCTGTAGCCGAACAAACCCCCTCTATTCTCCTTCGCCATCCTTCAATCTCTTCTTACCGCCCACCGCCACCGCCACCTCCGCCATTACGAGCACCGCCACCTCAGTCTCCCCAGCCACCACCGCCACCCCCGCCTTTCTCTCCTTCTTCATCTCCCACTATTGCAAGCTCAAAGCTCCCTCACATCCTCTCTGAATCAAGCCCCTCCTCTACTCCCCGTCAAAAGCCCGCCGCAAAATATAATTACCCGTTTAATTTCCCGGCGAACTCCACCTACTGCAGCACTCCCTCTCAAGCCTCATCCGTCTGGAACTGGGAGAATTTTTACCCTCCCTCCCCTCCGGGTTCGGACTTCTTCCGGCGCCCCAAAGACGAGGACCAACATTCTGACCACAACCACGATAACCAATCCGACCATGACCACAGCCACCATCACCTCGACCACGACGAAAACGACGACGACGACGAAAGAACCGATAGAGAGGAAGTACATTGCAGCGAATGGGGCGATCACTACAGTTCCTCCAGCTCCGACACGAAATCCGAAAACGACAACGAAGGAGACCGAGACACGAGATCGGAGATCGGTTCAAGATCGAATTTTGGATCTTCGGTTCACAAAGAAGCCACGGTGAAGTCGAATTACGCTCCAATGGGGAAATCAGAGAAATCCGATGATGCTGGATCTTCGGTTAGTTGGAATGCCGGCACTGGCGAGATCCAAGATATGAGACTTGTTGTTAAGCATCGGAATCTAGCAGAGATCGTAGCAGCGATCAAGGAGTACTTCGAGAAGGCTGCTACAGCTGGCGAACAAGTCTCGGAACTGCTAGAAACTGGTCGTGCTCAGCTTGACCGGAGTTTCAAGCAATTGAAGAGTAAGTTAGGGGTTTCGGATCAAATTGATCGAAATTTGCTTCTTAGGGTTTCAAATTTTATCTTGATTTCAAGAGTTTAATATAAATTACAGATGTTCTTGACTTATTTTTGGTTGATGTTTTTTTTTTTTTTTTTTTTTTTGCAGAAACTGTGTACCACTCGAGTAGTTTATTGAGTAACCTAAGCTCTACCTGGACTTCGAAGCCACCGTTGGCGATTAAGTACCGGCTGGACGCCGGTTCGCTCGATGAATCGGGCGGTCCAAAGAGCCACTGCTCGACGATGGAGCGGCTCTTGGCCTGGGAGAAGAAACTTTACGAAGAAGTGAAGGTACTCTCTCTCTCTCTCTCTCTCTCTCTCATGAGTTTTCCTTTCTTCTTTCTCGCCTTCCTTAATCTTCCACTTCCAGTTCCAGTCTTCCACTACTTCCAATTCGGACCAAAATCCCCTTCACATTTGACGAAAATGACGATCATAACCACCAAGGCAGCAACATTATTTGCGTAAAAATGACGTCAAACAGGTTTGCTCCGTGTGGTATTTGGACCAAAATGCCCCTAGTAAACGGCTAGAATTTCTACATCGGCCTTTTCTAACTGCATAACTGCCTGGGTCTGGGTGATTGTACTGTGCTTTGCTCTTCCTTGTGATCTTGTTCTAAGTACTGGTGTTTGTGACTTTGTTCCACGGCCAAGTGATTGAAATACCCTTGTCCGCACACCAGTTGCAGGGCTGCACCTTCTTCAATGCTTATTGATTTGTGAGAGGTTGTCTTTGTACTATTGGTTTCTCTTTGAAGGGGTAAAAGGGGTTCTGATTAAGATGGGACACCTGATTTCAGTTGGATTTCCCTCTTCTGGGTTTTAGCCTTCTAGACTACCCAAAGATAAATACATCCTTGAGTCATTTGACTTTGCTGAGTGCAGTTTGTTTATGTAACCTGGGTGGTGACTGTGTTAATAGGCTAGAGAAGGAGTGAAGCTCGAGCATGACAAGAAGTTGTCATTGCTACAGAGTCAGGAGTACAGGGGGCAGGAAGCAAAGCTGGACAAGACCAAGGCATCAATAAACAGGCTTCAGTCACTTTTCATTGTCACCTCGCAAGCTGTGTCCACCACCTCTTCTGAAATTATTCAGCTCAGAGACAAAGAGCTTGCCCCGCAACTTGTCGAGCTCTGTCATGGGTATGACTCAAATCTCTTTGGTTTCTCTTCTATTGTCTGCATTGGATGCTTTTGTGGGTAGAGTACAAGCTGAACAATGTATTAAGTCAGCTCTGTCATTTGCATCTCGGCACATGTTTATTAATTTGGATTGACCACATGGATAAGTTGTATGAATGCCGGAGTTCTGCCATTTAGATAATTCTAGTAAGCCGGTAGGGCCGCAAACAGTATCTGTTTGTCTGAATTAGAATTTGAATCCAATCTGATAAGGTGATCTGAATTTGATCTGTTTATAATCGGATTGAAAATGGATCTTCCCCAATCCTGTCTGATATGATCTGATAAAATTAGTATGGTATCTATTAGTAAATCCAATAGATTTGGATGTTGCATATTCAACAAAAAGCCATAGGTTAAGGCTGCATTTAGCATTTTTTAATTTAAGAACTTCTCTTCTTTTTTGGTTAAGATAAGGAGAAAAGTCTGATTAGAGGTCAGCACACTATTAACGTCTTTATTTGGACTGAAAAAGGAATGAAGTGCCATTGAGAATAAGGAGTTCAAAACTCTTCTATTTCAACTTATTAGATCTCTGTGTTTATAACTTTTCATTTTCAAAAATAACCTCGTTTTTTGCTAAATGACATATTGTACCCCTTAAGAATCAACAACAAGCCTAAAAATTCTAGACAAAAAAGATATGTTGTTAGTTGTGCCTTTTCTTCATCATTGCAAGGGAGAGGAGATTGATCAATATTACCAAATGCTTGATGCTCCTTGTTCCTTCTGATCATCTTTTATTTAATTTACAAATGGCATTCAATATTTGAATCTGACCTGGGTCCAATCTAAACCTTATGGATAAGATTCGATTCAAATCCAAATTTTAACAAACAAATTTGGATCTAGATATATTTGTTTCAATCCAATTCATTAAGGCAGTAGTGGTGAACTGGTTTCAGGTAGTTAATGAAAGCAGTAATGCTATGGCAGAATACACTGATCAGGTAATTAGATTCTTGGGAATTCTTTGGGGTTATTTGATAATGGCTGAAGTAGCTTAACTAACTAACTTATTGCTTTGTCTTTTGGTGGATGAAATAATTAATAATAAAATATTTTAAGGTATTGTAATCAACCCAACTTCAGTTTCTGCCACCAAGGAGCTCACTAACTCCATAAAAAACTTAATCACTAAAAGGCAAAACAATAATTCATTCCATTCAGCTGTTGTCAAATGGCCCCTTAGAGATGCTCCAGAAATTCAATGCTTACAATCAGTGGGTGCAACATGGAAGTGCACAGTTAGCATTACAGAGATTGAATATCCTTGATCCTTCATAATTTATCCCTTTTCCATATATTACTTGTTGCACATTGCAAATGAGATTGGAGTGATAGACTGTTTAGACATGCCACTGGATTTAGTCTGTTCATTTAGTCATTCATTCTTGTGTGGACACCCCCCCCCCCCCCAAAAAAAAAACCTTGTATGTGGACCTGAATTTCTAACCCACATTAATTGGTATGCATGTTTGGATGTATACTTAGCACATGATTTTATATTCACATGATTGGTATGCATGTTTGGATGTATACTTAGCACATGATTTTATATTCACATGTAAAGAACATGTGAATATAAAAGGGCCATATTGGCCCTTGACCCAAAAAAACTTGTATGTTGCTTGCAGGCTTGCAGCAGACTACTAAAACTTTCCTGTTTAGATATGTAGAATAATACAGATAAGCATTTTTGGATGGAGCATAGAACTGAACAAGATTTATTTTAGGATCTTAGCCTTTCTAATGGAAGTGGAATTTGGAAAATAATTGATGGTAGGATATGTGTTAATATATGGATCTTAGATACATGTAACTAGCCTATCTTAGGCCTTTCTTATGTGCTTTTCTACATATAACCGATATAAGACATTGGTTGTAGACTCTACATAGATGGTTTTGCGTTGTGTACCATGTCTGGGCCACCTCTGGACATGCATTACATCTGGATCTATTATATATGCTATTTAATTATTTTTCTAATGTATGTATTGCAGGCTCATGTACATGTGGAGATACATGAACCAATTCCATGAGATCCAGTACCACATTGTCCAACAAGTAAGGGGCCTTGTGAACCAAGCCACCAAAGGGGAATCAACCTCTGAACTCCACCGGCAAGCAACTCGCCACCTTGAGTCAACTGTGTCTGCCTGGCACTCCAACTTCTGCCGTCTAGTAAAATATCAACGTGACTATATCCGATCTCTCCATGGTTGGCTTAAGCTCTCTTACATTCTTGTTGGTGATGACAACATCAGTGGTAGCAAAGATGCATCCCTTGCTGTCCAGGCCAACTCTGATCTCTTTACCTTCTGCGATGAATGGAAATTGGCCCTTGACCGGCTTCCTGACACTGTAGCATCTGAAGCCATCAAGAGCTTTGTTAATGTAGTACATGCAATTGTTGTGAAGCAAACTGAGGAGATCAAGATCAAAAAGCGGACAGAGACAGCCTCAAAGGATCTTGAGAAAAAGTCTCTAGCACTCCGCAATATTGAGAAAAAGTTCTATCTTTCCTACTCAATGGTTGGCATTGCACCTCCAGAAGGTGGGTCTGATGGGCATGTTTTGGATGCAAGAGATCCCCTTGCCGAAAAGAAGTTGGAGCTTGCATCCTGCCGAAGGCGGGTGGAGGATGAGATGATGAAACATGCAAAGGCAATTGAGGTGACAAGGGCGATGACACTAAATAACATACAAACAGGGTTGCCAGGGGTTTTCCAGGCAATGACTGGATTCTCAGGGTTATTTACCGAGGCTCTTGAGGTGGTATGTACACGTTCCTATAATATTAAATAAGTAAATAATGCAGTGTCCTTTTATTGAGGTAAATTAGATGAGCAAAGGCTGGATTTTTCCAGGCATTCTGTTATTTTTTTTTTTACTTGTGTAGATAAAGGAATTTTATCTTCTTTGAAGGAGAGGGGGTCTTTGTTGTACAGGAAATTGCTTGAGTTGTTAAGAGAGGTTGACTTTTTGAGCCGATTAATAAATATATGGCCTTTCCCCCATTTTTTCTTCCTAATCTTTATGATTCTTCATTTCACAAATAATGAAATAATAATAGAACTGAAGAAGGTTGAATTGTTGAAGTCTTTTCTTTAAAATGGTTTTGCTTTCTCTTCTTCTTCCAAGACCAATGACTAATCCAACTTAATTCCAATGAAGTGGATATTGAGGAAATGCAGACTTGAAGGCAATAAAAAAAAAAAAAAAAAAAACAACTGGGTCAGGTTGGCGTGGGGCTACATTGTCTGATCTTTCTAGTTACAGCTAGTCTGGAAGTTCAGCATGATTGGAAGTTGGAATGGACTGAAGCCAACTCATTCTACTGTGTCAGCCAAACCCGACACTAATAACAGGTTGTAATGGGTCAACCCATATTTATTATTAGTTCACTGCAGAGTGCAGACAATAAGAAAAAAAAAATAGACAACCATTTCTGTATTTTCAATTGAGGAACTGCTGGCTCGTGAAGCAGAGGAAGGGCCTAGGGGGGGGGGGGGCAGAAACACATAACTGTCTCCTCTTCTGCATAAAATATAAATGTGGTCCAATTTGTAATTTTATATGTCTTATCAAACGCTTCCAACAACTCCATTTTCACATGCTGATTCATTTCCTTTATCATGTATCCTTCGAAGCAAATCAAGCAATTATCAATGATATGAATTGAAATTGGCTATTCAGATACAAAGTCTTCTGCTTCAGTCCGACACATTTAAAACAGGTCTTTGCTTGAGGTCGACCTCTTGAAATCATGATTCAGAAGACGTACGCTTCACAGCAACGATTACACAATTAAGATGTTTCCCATTTCTTTACTCAAGGACTCAAGGACCAGTAAGTGCATCTGCTTGGTTGTTCTTGCTCAGAGCCTGACAAATATGATTTCTCGACAACTTTTTGTAGACAGGAATGTTCACAAATAATGTCTTCATCTCGTTTTATAAAATCACATCTTACTTGGATTGTAATTAATTCACTAATCATTTCATCTTCTTTTCAGATAGCTTTGTTTTCGATTTTTCTCTGTAAAATTTTTTCTAGTAGTAGCCTTGGATTCATGTCTTTCTCTTTCTCTGTTGATTAATTAGTTTATCCTGTTGCACTTGTAATAGAAAATTGACCGTAGACACAGGTGGGATCCGATGGAACAATTCAGAGAAGCGAATATAATCTTTTGAGTGCGTGCCCCATGCCAATACAAGGCTTGTTACAGTTGGTCCATGTATTGAGGTAATTTGGTTTACTCTGGAGCAATAATTTTGGACACCTAACTCCGTAGCCTTCACGGTTGAACAGTAAATGGTTGTATATGATATGGGTGTCCTTTCTTCAATGCTTTTAGCAATTCATGGTAGAGAGAAAGCTAAGCAAATGGAAGGTGATCCAATATTATTATTTCCTGATGATGATGTGGGTGCCGGTGGTGAACTTACGACAAGGATTTAAAGACTAGGGCACCTCCTTACCTGAAATGAAAAGCCAAGAGAAGCCAAAGGTGAGACTGTGAGCGTGGAGACAGACTTGTGAGTATAAATGGGGACCATGACCATTCACCCATGGATCATGGATGATTGATGAGAAAGTAATGTGGAATGCATTGATCGGCCCCATTTTGCATGGAAGTGTAGTTGGTCTGTTTGTAGGGTAGGTGGGATACCCTGACTGGAAATTTGGCTCTATCCTTGTTGCAAGCTTGCAACAGTAGATTGTTTACCTATCTTTTCTTTGGAAAGTTGGGCCATTTTGTGATTGATTATACTTGACTTGGCTTCATGAGTCAATGGCTTTATGTTTTCCATCTTTAAAAAGTGCAATTTGATGGGTGCAGGTGCAGTGTGCCCCCTTCATTGAGATTCCTGCTTTTGTATACTTGCAAGCATAGAGAAATGGCAGTTCTCTCAGATGAACCAAAAAAAAAAAAAAAAGAAAAAAGGAGAAATGGCAGTTGGTAGCTAAGGAGTCCCTCGAATCTATAGGCATAAAACAACTCAAGATCTCCTGCCCACGTCTACCCACAAAACACTATCCTGTGCATTGGGAACATCTCTCCATGCATAATACTACGTAGGAGGATGAGATGTTCTCCATGTGTGGCTGCAATGTTATATGTGTAGACATTGACAGTTTTTATGGGCAGGAGATCCGGACTCGTGTAAAACCTTCTATTCCATGTATTGGGGTTTTGATCAAGATCAAGGCTTTTCAAATGGACAAACCCAAAGCCTTGGTTTGTACTACTTTGGAGTTTGGATATATACTTGGATTCTAGGAGATAATATGCTCTTCATACATTTATTATATTTGTCATAAAATGTTGATAAATATAATAATTGATTAAGGGGCCATTTGTTGGGGATGACATCTACTTGTTATTTCTTAGGCCCCCCATTCGCTTTTTGTTCTTTTGTTTCCCAGATAAATAAGATAACGACCGTTTTAGCCATAAAAAATCATTATTACAGGGGATAATTTTGTTCCATCCAAATGTTGGCAATTTTCCCCCTAAGGTGGGAAAAGTTATTTAAGAAATGGGTATCACTTGTCTAATAAAATTTCCATAGACTCCACATAAATCTGCAAAAGAACATGTATAACTTGTCAATGGAAACCCAAATCTCATTGTTCAACTTTTACCCTTATCAAAATCTAAAAAACGAACGGGCCTTTAGTCTGATCAACTGTAGGAATGCACCAGCTGTATGAAATTGGTAAGCAATTTTATGATACATGTGCAAATGAAAGTTGGCGCTTCCCTACTAGAGTTCCAGCTATATAACGAGCAGATCGGCAGCGCATTCTTGAGCCGACAAGAGAATGCAGATTCAAATCTGAAGGCCTATTTGGGAGGTTTGGAGCTTTGATTGAGCTATTTTGAAGAAGCTACTAGAATAAGCTTTGCCCGAAAGACTACTATTTATTTTACCTACGAAACCACAGCTTATTTGGGCTTTCTTGATGTTTCACCTTAACATTGTTTATAGGCTGTCCAGGTTGGACCCATCTCATAAAGCCAAAAGCTGCAGCCTGAAAGCCTGTTTGGGAGGTTGAAGTGCAGCAGGCTTCTGGCCTTTTTGAGGTGGGCCTTACATGGACAGCCTATATATAAGTTAGTTCTGTTTGGTGAAAAATCTCAAGAGCTTAAATTGGCTGTCAGTCATTCTAATGGCTGTCCAAATCAGCCTATTTGAATAACTTATCCAGTGCATACCTTCAGCACAACCCTCCAAATGGGCCCTAAGAGTGGCCATATTTTGCATGAAAAGGTGAAGGTTAGGCTCTTATCCAATCCACTGTTAGCCCTCCTAAAACCCCGGGTAATCAGGACCATAATTGAGCAATGGCCCTTAATTAATAAATGATAAAACTACACCTTGAATATTATGTTTGGTGGATTCATAAATGCATTAGGTAGCCCTTGTACTTAAAAAAGACACAACATCCAATGACGCAAAATTAATTAACAGTTTTATTAATCTAAAAGCTCAGTTTGAAAGGAGTACAAATACAAATATATTGAGTGCAAAACCTTGTATTTTATATTATTTTTAAATATGTTTGCATTTTATATATTTGTATTTGTACCATGGTTTTCAAAATCGGATTGGACTGGATGGTCGGATTGGGAAAATCGGGAACTGGTTAGGTGACTGGTACTGTTTTACCCCAGAACTATTATTTTCCCAAAAATTATTGATTTGGTCAGCAAACTGCTGAAATCGTTCGAATTATTCAACAGTTTAATCAGTTTTTATTTTTTTTGTCAAAATGGACTGTCTGTTCGGTTTAAACGGTCAGACCATTCAACACAGGAAACTAATCGACTGTTTAACCACATAAATCTATGATTACAGTTACTGCCGTTTTCATTTGCACTTATCCACTTGATAAGAAAAGAAAAACCAAATTGTAACAATACAAGGACAAACTCTTAAAATAGCAATATCTAGATCAAGTTGATCAAACTTAGGTACAAGCAAAATCTCATGGTGGTTGAGCTCCCGGTCAAGGTTCAAAGTATAGAGCGAGTCCTAATTTGGAGCATTAAATATATTGGTGGGTTCAAAAATCAGTCCGTATTGATACTCTGAACATTGTTCCCAGAGTCCCAATGCCCGTTTGAGAGGGCTGAAGTGCAGCTGCTTCTAGCTTTCCAAAGGTGGGCCCCACACAGACAGCCTATAAATTATTTTCGGCAAAAAAAAAAATAAACCCTGTTTTGGCATCTTTAAATAGTTTATTAGAAGCACTTTAAAGCAAGGTTCAAACTATCTTTATATATCGGCCCGTATCGGCCGATACGTATCATTCCGAGATCCTTCTGATACGTCCCTACAGTGGGTGTATCGGGGGTCTGACCGGTTCAGTGGATGGAGGGGTCCTAGACCGGCTCCCCTGAACCAGTTTTGAAAAAAAAAATAAAAAAATAAGTATCAAAATGCCCGATACGCCCCTACCGGCGTATCAGGCATATCGATATTTTGAGCCTTGCTTTAAAGTAGCAAAACTTATTTAACTGAATCTTCAGCTCAGCCCTCCCAAATGGGACCCAGAACTGCCAACTGTTTTTCAAGATCAGATCTGCTATTCACAGAGCACACTTCACACTAATACTCACAGTGCGTTTCAGTTGTGCACTGGGAACATCTTCCCATAGTATGGAGATATTTTAGATGCACGGCTAAACATTCTGTGAGGTCGGTGTGAGGCACGTTCTGTGAGGTACAGATTCGAACTCGGTTTTCTATCTAGATGCCTTATTTTGTGAGGATTTATAGCATCTTCAGCTTAGTTTAGGACAAAAACTCAAAAGACAGATCCACCGAATGTCAACGGGGAAAGGTTAAGTGGAGCTTGATCCGGACAGCTGATGAACAGAAAACAAAGAAAGAGCAGAGAGGCAGACCGATTTTAAGACAATATATAAGGTTTGATGAATGATGCTAATCCCTAGTTCTCTTCTGCATCAAACATTCATTAGTTGTCTATTTATATTTAGGGTGGAAAGTGGGCAGGATGGGTAGGGATGCAAACAGATCGGATTTAAATTAGGATATATTCGAATTCAATCCAATATTATTTATCGCAGATTCGATCCAATTTAAGCAATTCAATCCAAGCAAGGATCTAAATTTGAATCCAATCGCGAAGTCAGATCTCTGGATCTGATCTGATTTAATTTATTTTTTTTTAAAAATTAATAAATTATTAAAAAAAAAATCCGAGGCCCTAAAAGCTAAAATCCAAGCACAACCCTCCGGGCTCAGGTTGGGCCTGTCCAAATTGCACCCCTAAGTAATATTGAAAGTGGGTAGCCCATAACCACCCCTAAGTAATATCAAAGTTTGGCTTCAAAATATTTTGCCGCACAATATCAATGCATATCATAATTCTTTTATTTTTTTCCCCTGGCAGAAGAATACAAATTAATGGTAAATCCCCAGGGTACAGATGATAGGATAAGGCTAAGGCAATAATGGTGTTGGGGGGAGCGGCTTCTAATGGTGGTCCTTGTGCCACCATGCATGTTTCATTTCAGAAATTATTTATAGATCCAACATATCATCTAATTTGTACATTTATGTTTTTATTGTTTCCCTAGTTGCAAAAATTGAGCTCCACTGAGTTTGGATTTACTGACCACACTCAAACATTGCTGGCAACATTCATCCAGCTGTATATTAGTAATATCTTTTATATTGTATGGTTCTATATAAATGTGGTCAGCAATGTGTTGTGGTCAGCAGATTTGAACTTAACTCCGCTAACCCCATAAGGAATCTCGCACATGGCAACTTGTTCTAGGTCCAAAAGAATCCCATATTCCTTTCTCCTCCCTTTTTTTCTTCTCATAGCTTCAATTTCAGGGTAAAAATGGGGGAAAGAAAACCTTTCTACTCTTTCAGATGTTAAAATATATTAGTCCTTTATGGGTACTGTAGAAAGATCAAAAGTAGGAGTTTGCCCACCAATTTTCTACTAAAATGGAGCTTTTCTACCCTTTCGGTTTCAGAGGTTAGAATTATCCTTACATGGGTATCTTCAAAAGATTAAAAGTTTGGATGATTAATACAATTGGGACCCACCATTTTTTTTTGGTCACATACTCATATAGAGTGTTCCTATGGCTTTTCTACACATGTGACTCCTTGTATCAGCTGCGTGTTCAAACCCACATTCCATGGTGAAAAAAGGATCATCCAAATGGAGGTTGGTGTTTTTGATTGATTCATATGTTGCAATTGTTTGAATCAAGATTTTAAAAATCGATTTACCGGTTTTTGGAATGATGGTTTAACGATTTAATTTGAATGTATTTAGCCTGGATCGACATTTAACAGTCTGAATATGTTATTAATCAATTTAATAGTTTTTAGCTAAAAACCAGACCAGATTTATAATAAAACGAAATCGATTGCCTAAATCAATAATAGTTCAATAACACTGATTTGAATTTTACATTTCAAGAAGTGATGCAAAATTTGCATCACCTCCTTTCTACATCAATTCCCTTTCACATGAAAGGTGAAAGGGAGATCATACATCATTCATAGACAACTAACTTTTCTCCTACATCCTCCATCTTACTTTCTATGCTTAATAAATCTCACGCGTGTATGAGACAAGTGTCTTGATTTGAGGGGAGATCCATCTTACTTTCTATTGGTTCTAAGGCTCTAAGCAGGTAATTTAATACATTAACAAAAACTGCCCCAACACAGTCCCAACAAGATCTCTGTCATCTCATCGTGAGACTGACTAGGACCTACCATTGGAAGGTATTGGCACAGATTTTTGTCGTGAGCTGATCAGACCCCACAGTAGTAATATGGAAAGAAACGACAAGTTAGTTAATTAAATTAAAAAATAAAAATAATAAAAAAACGTGTCCCACTCCTGTTTCATGCAAATTGAGAACTCAAAACACGTACAACTTCTGTTCATGCACTTCAGTCTACGCGTCACCTCTCTTATAAGTTATATACACAGCCACAGCCTTTCTAGCTAGGCACCATCTCCCATCTCCCATCTCCCATCTCCCCCCAACAACATAAAACCAATTATCGGATCTCCGTCGATCCATCTCCTCGTTCCGACAACCGACATGGCTGATAACAGCTCACAACAGCAACCAAACTGTCAAAAAGTGGTGAAGGCCGTCGCTGCTATCTCCATCGGTGGGTGTGTTCTGCTTCTCGCGGGCCTCACACTAGCAGCAACCGTGATAGGGCTGACGCTAGCGACGCCGCTGCTGGTGATATTCAGCCCCATATTGTTACCGGCGGCGATGGCTGCGTCCCTGTTGATAACCGGGTTCCTGACGTCTGGTGGGCTGGGTGTAGCCGGGGTGTCGGTGTTATCGTGGCTGTACCAATACGTGACGGGAAAGCACCCACCCGGTTCGGACCAGCTGCATCAAGCAGAAATGAAGCTGCAGAGTGCGGTGAAAGACATGAAGGAAAAGGTGGGTAAGTTCAACCAGTAGCAGCTACGGGAAGGCCAAACTTTTTAATTAAAGCAGCTAGCTGCTGCAGCCTGCAACTTATATATATTTTGAGTAGTAGACAACTCTTCCCTCTTTATAATATTAGTTTGTATACAAATTTCGCCATCTACGTAACTGTTGGGCTAGCTCCTGTTCTTCTGTGTCTCTTCTACCTCTGTTTCTTTGTTATTGTTGTTGTTGTTGATGATGATGACTGTTCCTCTTGCTATTGTCAGTTGCTTCTATTATTGTTTCTTTCTTTTCATTTTTGTGGTTTCTGTTGTCAATTATTTATGTGCAGAGACTGCTCTAAGCTCTTTCGTGGTAGACAAACCAGGGTCCTAGACTCAATCTGTCGGATCCAAACAACAGAACAGATTTGGACCAGTCTGGATCTACATTTTGAGTCCATAATTAGTGTGTAGTGTTTATTGTGTTTATCTGTAGACATTTTATATAAGATTGCCCCTATATCGAAGATCTGTTGCGGGCCTAGTACTTAGCAGTTAGCACACACACGTTGAGACGAATAGACCATATGGTTTTGGTGTGTGGTCGGGTTAACTTTCTTGATCCGCCGGGATCAGTTGCTGCTATTGAACTGGAATACAGCTCTTACAGCAAAAGATGAAGAAGAAAGTAAAATCTGAAATCAAGGGACCAGCTTCCCATTGGGGGTGTTATCCCTATATGAATTTTTTTCTTGTTGTGAGTTCCAAAAACATGTTTTCATCCAATGATTGATAGTTAATTTGGTTTAATTCAAAAACATTTGTTTTTTCGAAACAAAACAATTTTCGAGCTTTTCAGGGCTTAAAAATTGAGTTTGATATAGTTTTGAGTTGAGTTCGAGCCCAATATATACGCTCATTTATTAAATATTAGAGTTGAGCTTGATCTTAATTAAGTTCGGTTCGCAAGCCTTAATTTTTCTTTTTATGTAAAATGACTCGAGCTTAGGCTTGAGTCTCATATTTTGGCCTCATTCTTTTCGGATAAAAAAAAAATTGAGAATGTTATAAGAAATAATCATATTTTATTTTTCTCATTTTCATTTCATATTTGGCTTGTTTTATTCATTTTTGTTCTTGTTCGGATAAGAATGAGACAGAATGAAAATTGAACCTCAAATTTGACATGTGTTGACAAATCTCTCTATTCGAGACACATGATGTCGAAAATTTTGTAACCAATCAAACATAAATACATGACATTCGAAACATTTGTAACCAATCAAACGGTATCATAAATACGGAATTTATGGATTGTATCATGTCTGTTCGGTATCGTTAGATTTTATCTATCTAATGAAATATGAACATAGCAAGTGTTTTATTAATCAAAGCGTTTTATTTTGCGTATTGCATATATTTTACTAATTGACCTTGTATCAAGAATTATTTGTATTTTCATTTGAGATTGACACCACCGCATAGAGGAACCCTGAGGGCTGAGTCTCTCTCTCTCTCTCTCTCTCTGGCTCAAATGGAAATGGTGCTAAGAAAGAACATGAGCGCAAGTATTTCTTTTCCATGCATTTGGTCCATAATGCTAATCAGACTCGTTAATATAATTGCAAGAGAAAGGAAAAACGGGATTATATGGAAATGAAATGTGCAGGCATGGATGCGTCAGGCTTCAAGATTTCAACTTCCATGTCTATGATGATTCCGCAACTTTCCTCGAAAATGCAATGACGTTGAAATTTATTGACTCGGGAGTCTTCTCGATCATTGCTTTTATGACTTTGGCCGCATCCTGTCATCAAATTGGGAAAAAAAAGTCATAAAAACTCAATTAGCTATATATGCATCATCATTCTCCAAAGCGAAAAGAGAAATTATAAATGAAGGGAACATGGAGGTTTCTGCCTACTAAGCATGCAAGTCTTGAAACTAACGTTTCAGACAGACAATTCTTGCAACTTTTGCACCTCGTGTAACCAGGATATTTATAGATTCAATCCCAACTACATATTTGTATTTGTACTCCTGAGCTTCTAGTACAAACTACAAAGCAAAGCCCCAGATATGAATATATAGTGGTATTCCTGTCTTTTGTGAAAACCATCATTGGATATATTAGCCAGGGGTGTCCTCTATCAATAATAGGATGTTCCAAGCTACCATCATTTCTTCCGTGTCCTATTAAATGATAATGCCATCCGGCTACAAGTAGTATCGATATGACTTTGTGCATCGGCAGAGGCATATATCAGTACTTAAATACACGTGGAACTTTTTTTTCAAAATTTGGTTTTTGAGAAAATATTTAAACAGTTTTTTATCAAAAAAGAGTGGACCCCGAAACACATGTAAACACGATACGATATGCCCAATACGCGGTGTATCTGATCGAAATTTTGAACCTTGAATGCCACCGAAATTCAGAATAGGTTACCTGCAATAAGCTGCTGGGTGAAGATGAACCATGTGATATGGGTTGCGACCTTCTTCCATCAAGCTCATACAGTTCTCCTACAAGTAAGCATTTCATCAATCACGAGCATACCTTACAGGTTAAATGTCTGCTTTGCAGAGGCAAAACTATTCGACTACGACTATCAAAGCTCTTTACTTTCCACAACTTGAAAACATAACTTGAAGAAAATTACATACCATCAACACATGAGAAGCAAATGAAATGAGTATCCACGTTTGTGTTGATGTCTGGAGCCTGTTGAAATACAATAACGTAAAAATTAGAGTAGAACATGTAGGCCACACGTGGGAACCTCACTTGTATGCCATGGGTGGTTCCCATTTTCCCTGGGTCAGACAACAGCCTTCAATAACGTTCACATCCTCTCCAGATGTGAGTTCGTAATTAAACAATTTCAATGAGAGTTGTATTAAGATGAGATAATTTGTCTACTCATCCACTAAAATAGTACTTGCCTCTGTATCACCAGCAGTCGCTGCTACTGAGTGTGCAACTTCCATTTCCCTGTCATTCTCAAGGAAAGCAGCACGCTTCACAGAACAAGATACTGATAATTAGAAATAAAGGCATGCATGATTCTTTTAAGCAAGAAGAGTGAAACTTAGTACAGAGTTAAAGCAGAAACTTAACCTCCAATGGATCCATGTTAGCAGTTGATTTGAAGAACCTATCCAAGAATGACCCCTCAACTGAAATATTACATAAACCACAGGAAAAGAAAGGGTTGTTATAAGCATTGTGAAAGAGAATGATTTAAAAATCTTCTTGACAGAACAAGAAAACCTTAAAAAAAGCATGCCCTAAGTATGCCTCCAGACAAATGTTTTCATTTTTCACAAAATTGTATCATGAAAACTTTGGCCTAAGAGAGTATAAGCTAAAAAAAGAAGTATCAACTTTAAAGCCTTGTTGAAGAATGTTTGAAGTCCAAAAGTTGCATCTCATCTTGATTTATCAAAAAAAAAAGTTGCATCTCATCTTCATTTATCAAAAAAAAAAAGTTGCATCTCATCTTCAGATTAACAATCATAGTCCTAACAATATTTACCAGATCAATCCAAACTCACCATTATGAGAGCATTTATGGAGCCGAAGGGACTCCATACATCAAACACTTTTTTTTTCTTTCTTCCTTTGTTTTTATTTATTTATTTTCTTTTCAGGTGGTACCTGAGATTTTCATTAAATCTTAGAATGGGACATGACTACTGAAGGGACTCCATTCATTTCAGAATGGGACATGACTAAACATTAAATTTATGTAGGTATAGAATTGACGCAAAGACAAAAAAATTGTAGTGATGTTGCCAAGACTTTGGCAACTAAGTTCAGCTCTTTTGGTCTTTTGGGATCCATCAGTAATAGACATACAGACAAGATGAAAAGTTTCTAATCAGATTGGACCATGTGCAAGGTTCCATGGTCCTTGGCCACGACCGATGGTCCATTGAATTATATCAGTCAAATCTTCTTTAAAATAGATGTCGCTTTCTAGTTTGAAAGAGGCTTTTTACCTCCTTAACGCTCCACATGACTTAAGTGAATGATGGCCTTCTAATACAGATAGTCATGTGACCAAGTGCTGGCTTCCAATACTGAAGCCCTAAAAGTTCTGAAATCTTGTTAAAGTGGACCTGGTGAAATTGTTTGATGATTTCTTTTTGTCTGCCATTACCAATAAAGACAATAATGTCAGCTTCCTATGTTCTGATATCTAGGAGTTGAAGAGGATTCCAACCTATTGGCTTCACAGGAAGAACTAAAAAAGATTATTGCAGAGCCACTTTACTATGACTCAAGGAGATAGTTGGATATGTAATTTTTTTTTGCTTATCAAAGTGTACTCATTGAGGAGAATTCCAATCCTGTTGACCAATTTTCACATAAAACAAGGAAAGAAAATGATTAGGAGCAATTAGAGAGGAATGTAGGATTCTCCAATTAAGTAGAAGCAAATTAGACAGAAGGGTGCAAGTCAGATACCCAATTTGAGGAATTTACACTATATCAGGCCCAGGCCTTCAGGCTGGGCCCATTCAAATTTTAACAAATTTCCAACCTGAGCCTTCCTAAGTTGCACCCTAAGAAAGTTTGACCTCTTAGCAGGGAATCACAAGAATTATTTAAAAAAAAAAGAGAAAAAAACTTCAACACATCCAACTCTGACTAAAACTACACAACTCAACTACATGTGAAACTTGTTCTATCACAGCTTATCCCACTTCTTCTGCACTTTGATTCACTACTGATAATACTAACAAGAAAGGACACGTGAATCCACTTTCCTAACCAACATATGCAACTAAACTGCATGACACAGCATAAAGACGCATGCACTTACACAACTGTATTAGAAACAAACTTGATAGAATTATTGTGGCTAACAAATGCAACAGGGTAAAATCTAGAAGAAGGATACAAGGAGTCATGCACAAATTGGACCTTGTGAAGGCCTATGACAATGCTGCTTGGAAGGGTTTACTCAAGATCCTTGATTTGTAAAACTTTGGCAGGAGATTGTTTCATTGGATTGGGGGTTGCATGGTTTGGTTATGGTTTCCAGTAACAAGTACTCACACTAATAGTCATAATAAACAGCACTCTAGCTGCTTACTGTTTCTATTGGTATGAGGAATCCTGGTTTTGAGTTGAGCTAAGGAGACATCTATTTTAAAGTCAAGTATTTTCCTAAAATCATCATCATCCAAGCCTTAGAGACATCTTATTCTATGATGATTCACACAACAGCTCCATACTCACAACTAGTAGATTGCTGAGCCATTTACCCTCTTGGTTGGCATTGTCAACAACTAGAGCAAGTAAGAGAATTTACAGTGAACAAACTTAAAGAACTGAAGATTTTGACCAAACTGTACATGTTTTTGCCTTGCTATGTATATGGCTGGCTTTGCTAAATTATCTAGAGTAAATACTTAGCTATAAGGATATCTCTTGCTGAAATATTTTATCCCATTTTCTGACCTTTATTTACTTTTTCTTTATGATAAACAAACAGACTACCTCCAAAAAGGAAGGTGAGGGAACAAGTAACCACCCTAATTCCTATCCTAGGGAAAAGCCAATAAGCCTCAGATATACAAAAACAACCCATAAAATTACCACCCTCACAACCTAAACAATAATACTGAAAGACCTACCAATCAATTTGGCTCCCTCCATAAAAATAAAACTCAAGTTAATGAGCAATGGATCTGAAAAAGATACCTAGTAATGCATAGGTGAAAACAGTGAAAGAATTCATGGAGAAAGAAATCAAATTTCTCCCAGTTTCTCATTGAGTGGCAACTTTGTTCTCTAAGTTTGGTCAATTTGAGTCTTTTGATAGGTGTTTTTTAGTTTGTTGTGTCTTAGGAATATGGTTAGTCATTTTAAAGGATCAAATTAGTTTAAAAAGCATTACTAGAGAGGTTTTACAATTTTGGAATGTTGAAGATGAAACCATGCCATTTTCTTGATTTCTTCAGCCTATTATTTAGGGGGTCAAAATTTATTCATTTTGCATGATTTTGGTGTCACTAAATAGGTAATGAATTATCAATTCCTACATCATCTAGGTATAACAAAAATGGGATCGTACTATATAAACATTAAAGCATGGGCATAATCAACAAAAGAAACTTACATAGCTTGATCTCTTTAGATACATTCCCTATTGCATGAAGAAGTCCAATTGTTCCACAAGCGTTTCCAACAGTTTGTTTCAAGAAATAAACTTTGTCACTTGTTTCCTGCAGAAAGTGGATCATGGTATACCAATTAATGTTCATTAAAATGCTAGTGGTGAGAAGATATGAATGAACGATAAGCAAATGCAAGACAACAGGCTTTTTGAAACAAAGGTGATGCCAAGCTCTAGTTAATAAAAGTAAGAATTTGGATGCCACAGAATTCACATTCACCAAGAAAACCTTCTTGAGATTTGAGTTCCAGCTTCTCATTGGCAGCCACTGACTAGGGATTGCTCCCCCTCCCTTTCAGGGTCAGGCAAAGCTCAACTTTCATGGATGTTCTTTAGGAGCCAAAGATTCACCAGTAATAGCTGCTCTTTCAGCCCTTAAGGGGCTGCCACAGCCATAGAAGCAGAAACCTACACTCTGCTACAACCTTTAAAGATCGGTCACTCTCTAGGTCTAGAAAACTTTGAAATTAAGAAGATCCCACAGTGGTGATAGGCTGGATCCTGGATGAATTCTTATTTAGAAGGTCCTTGGTCGCTTTGCTATTTCATTTGAGAGGCAAGATGGTACGGCTACATTTAGCATGATTTCAAAGAAAGTTTGGATGCATAGAATTGCTGGAACTAAATCTAATCTTTATTGTTATTGTAGCTGTTGTTTTTTTTTTCGCTGGGCTCAAACTCATAAGAATTGATTTTTTGGATCTAACAAACTCATCTTTAGGTGGTGTGACATCTCTACCAACATTGGCTTTTTTTAGAATCTTGATGAAAACTAATTATATTGCATACTGTTATGCGATAATCAGCTTAGACACAGAAAGAACTTCCACAAACTAATCTCAATGCAAGGTGCTAAGATGTAAAATGCATATTAGGTAGGAACCACAAGGTAGAAAGCAGAAAGAACCCTCATATGGATCATCATAGACAAGAATACCACACGACTAAAAGGTAAAACTCATCAACTTAAAAGAAGAAAAGCAGAAAGAACTCTCACCTTCTTTGCACTCTCTTTCTCCAATGCTCTCTCTGCCTCGCTCTGGAAACAAGTGGCGTCTCATTCAGTTACGCAAACAGAGCATTTTAATAAGACATACTCAATGTTATGAATAGATATTGAAGACAAGTGCCTGAAAAACTGAAAAGAGGAATAAAGAAAAAAGATCCACAAATTCAACCGACAGGACAACAGATTCTGACCTCGGCATTAACAGGGAAAAGGAAAAGCACAGCAAGAACAGGTTTAGGAACCATTTCCAAGAGTTCTTCGTCCAAACCATACACATCATAGAACTCAGCTTCATCCGGGGGAAGACCAAGGCCCCGAAGGAACTGCATCATATCCAAACATTCGATTCAATTGAAAGTAACTCTTTCCGTCTATAACAAACACAACAGGTAGAAGTTTTGCGGGGGCACTGAGAATCAAGAAATTGAGTTCTAAAGCATCCCAAGGGCTCTCAGATCCTAACCTAATGAGAACAAGAAAATGTAACCGATGCTTAATAACAGAAACATAAATCGACAGAAAGGGCTAGGATTGAGACCTGATTCATGATATCAGGGTTGGCTTCGAGAGGAAGCCATCTTTTAGCAGAAGGGCTTTCGTCTGGTGCATCCATATCGCTCTCTCACCGGACACGGCTCAGAAAGAAATGCACAAAGAATGAATGATGAGACTGAAGGAACACAATAGCAGGAACGAAAACGATCAATCAGAGTTCAGAATGAGTAGGGTTTATATATGCTTGGAAACAGAAAGAAAGCTGACGAGTTGGCGTTTTTATTACGATGGTTCAGAGTTGCGTGGCGGTGGCCTCGAGTCAACACATTTCAAAGGCTCGGCGTGGCCATGCGCTGCGCTGGAAAACCGAAAACCGAAAACCGAAAACCGAAAACCGAAAACCTTCCGATTAGTGAGAAATTGCGATTTACGGACACCACCCACAAGCAGATTCTTTCTTCTTTCGGCCGAAAAATTACAACCACCTCCATCCCTCCCTCCCTCCTTTTTCATTTCTGAAATTCTAACATATTCAGTGCCTTAGTCCGACACGAATCCGGATTTGCTCGTCATCCAACCTCACGTCACTTTAGCCGTGCATTGGGAATATCTCTCATGAACGATCACGAAAGGTATTTTCGATGTGCGGTTGTAAGTGATGTGAGGACTGGGGCCTGCAGAGCAGAGCAAATCCGAATTGGTCCCACACTCCTTTCCGTACTTCCCACTTCCCGATTCCATTCCCACGTTCCTCAACCTCAACCAACAACCATCTGATAAACTTTTAACAACTGGAATGAAAAGATTCTTTTTTTGATATTTATTTATACCTAAATTTCTTAAACTATCCTTATGGTTTAGGTAATCAACTGTATCTCTATTGTTTGAAAATTGAATGATGTTATTTTTATTATTTTTTACAATTGATTAATTCTATTCTTACCGTTTTCATCCGTTAATATTCCGTTAAATTTGTATATAGATGACATATATTATTTTTTAAAAACTTAATTTTACCCTTACCTACAGCAAATAAGGAAGGATTTTTAGCATATAAGGGTAACTTTTGAGGTTTAATATCAATAAAAGTAATATATTTAAAAAAAAATTTAAAAATAGGTTAACTTTTTAAAAATAATATCAATAAAGGGCAAAAACAATGTTAATCTTCTTTTTCTTGCCATTTGTTCACCAGAGCCATTGTCCGCTGCCGCCTCCGCCCACCTCCGGCAACGTTGCTTAAGGCAGAGGTGGCGGTGGCAACAACGCTGGTGGTCATTCCTTTGCCCGTTGTCGCCGCCACCTCTGTCTCCACCCATCTCTGGCAACGTCGCTGGCGGGTGGTGGCTGACAGCGGTGGACGGCGACTCTGATGAACAAATGACAAGAAAAAGATGATAAATAGTGTTTTTGTCCTTTATTGATATTATTTTAAAAAAGTTAACATATTTTTTATATTTTTTTTAAATATATTACTTTTATTGATATTAAACCCCAAAAATTGCCCTTATTGCTACCGAGATCTGAGTAAGTTCCTTAAACGTACGGTTATGGCTATCAACTGCTGCATATTAAATTATCTTCTGCTGATATTCCAATTCCCCGAATTAATATATTCGAACCTCCACCTGATCCAAGCAGGCAAGCTGCGAGCAGCACCCAAGAACTTCATTCATGCCGAGATAAGAATTCCAAAAATTCTCCTCGGACGTTGCACACTATCAGTCGACACCAGAGAAATCGGAAACTAGAGAAAGAAGCTGAACTTTTCTTGAGAGCGTGGGGGGTGGTCATGTTAGCGTTCCCGCCAAAGCAAGTTCTCCCTCCCCCGAGCTACCTCCATCCTCTACGTCCTCGAACGTCACCAACACAGCTGCCCCTCCTTACACATCATTTCTTCTCGATTTCTTCTTACCCTCTTTTCATCAAACACGTTTCCCACCTCCTGAGAGGTAGCTTATGCTTGTGTTCTGGTTTGGAATTCTTGGCTGTTTCTTCTTCTTCTTCCGCGGCGGAAGATGAATCCGACGTCGAATTGGGACGCCTATTGTCTCTCGGAGGAGATGCGACGGAGGGTAAGCGAACACCCGGAACTCCACCGCCTGATTGAGGTTGTAATGGACTTGGGTCGGAAACCTTTGGCTCGGTTCCCCTCCGGCGACTTCGTCTTCTTTGGTCATCCCATTACCTTCCAGGGCCTCGAGCATGCTACTTCCCAGGTGAGGTGACCGATTTTTTCTTTCTTTCTTTTCATTTCTTTTCCTTTATTTTTTTATGAAAAGCAGGTAACCGAATCGATACCATGCTATAAATACAATCATATGGAATTATCTCACTGTCGAAAGGAATTACCTTTTTCTTCCTTTCGACGGCAAATAAGGAACCTAGATCTGATTTGGCCAGGCGAAGCTTGGTTTAAAGAAGGCCGTTAGTGACGGAAAGAGGGAGACAAAGAGAAGGAGGATCTCTGCAACAAAACCTGCATCAGACCCTGCAACCCATGGCGTGGTGGCATTGATGGACTGCTGCCAGAGGTAAGCTGGGATTTCAGAAACTCCTCGATCTGTACTAGAGGCCAATGCAAGATTGAAGCTGCAAAGATGGACTGTTGCCGGAGGTAAGCTAGGATTTGGTCGGAATTCCTACAGAGTTGAAGGCTACTGCAGCGGATATGGTAGCAACAACCATGAAAGTTCTAGCGAATGTCCCGACGGCAACAACAACTGTTACTGGGTTTAACACTGGGAACATCTTCTTCCCCTTCTGATGCTGTGCAATCTGGGCACTCCTACCTAGCTGCTGACTGGCTCCTACCTGGCAACGGATGGCACCTGAGAAGAAGGTGAAGAATTCCCGGGGGACTTGCTCGGTGGGAATACTTCGATGCTTAAGTTAGAACGCTGGGGAAAAAAATAGTAAAGAGTGTAAAGAGGCTAAGAGTGTAGGTCGCGTTAAATCACTGAGTGTTCAAGATTAGCTCGAGAGCAAGTAAGATGATTCAAGATCCAAAAATCAGATCAGATCCCCTCCCCTTCAACTAAGGGGCTCTTATATGGGCGTTCTTGTCAAATCGGGTGTAACCGCCATTGGGCTTCTGTCGCAGCTGTTATTTGCCAGGGCTGCGCAGGTAATCGTTGCAGGGTACTACCCAATCAGGTGAGTGACACATCCCGGGAAGACAGGCACGCCACCATCTGTCGAGAGACGTGGGTGCAGTCTGTTGAATTGGCACGGACTGCACCATCAGACAGGAGACGTGGTGCAGTCTGACGGGTATGGTCTTGTCAGATAGAAGCTTCCTGAAAGCATCGCGTCGCTTAGTCGCAAGCTACCTTGTAGTGAGCTACCCTGTCGCGAGCTACTTTATAGCAAGCTCCTAGGGGTACTTCGAGGTGACCCCTCTCAAGGTTGCCTTTGGGGCAGTTTTTCTGCCTAAGTGTTGGAGCGAGCTGGGATCGACTTGGAGATTCCCTTTCAGTAGATCAGAGGTCCTCGAGCTCGCGTTGTAGCGAGCTCCCCCTATAGTGAGCTATGACGTAGCGAACTATCCTGCGGGCTTGTTACTTAGCCGCGGTCAGGCTGTGGTGCTGAGCTGTTGTTCGTACTGAGTCATGTCCATGTGTCATCATCTCAAGGGGTTGGGTCAAATCACCCTCCATCAATTGCCCCCCACTCCTCGGGCTAAGAGTGCTACCTTAGCGTGAGGAGTTCATGAAGTGTGACGGGTGGATTTGACCGAAGTTCAAACTTGATTGACTGCTCGCATTAAATGTGCGCGCGGAAGCCAGGGGATTTTTGACTTTTCAAATGCCGAGAAACGCACCGAAGCGGCTCTTCTGTTTTTCTTTTCTTCTGATTGACTTATGGTGGTTCCCGGGTGCCAGAACTTGGTTTTCAAAATCTTGTTCTTGGGCGGTTGTGCCCTTTTTACATCTTGTTGAACTCTTCTCAGGCTGTTTAAGCTCGGTTTTTATTTATGAATTAGTAATGGAATTTTTCTTTTTTTCGCTAAGTATGGTATGGTCTTTATTTTCTACTGAAGCAACTTTGTCACTCGAGCTGTTAGAGCTACATACCCGAAGTAAGATTTTTCGGTAGCTGTTACCCCGAGTTATCCCTTAATGCTTGAGGTATTTTCATGGTATACCCCGAAGTAATTACCATGTATGCCCGAACTGTATGTTCGTAGGTTGTTCCTTGTCAGGTTCAGCCAATTTACTGAGACGAGCTATGCTTCATAGGGTTCGGACCCGAGCTGCCTACGCCTCTGATACTTAATACTTCGGTGAAGCGACTAAGTCTTCCATTGTGTCGAGGTCTTAGTTAGCTCGGCGTTTTAGCCCTTAGGCTGAGGGAGTGACTTATAGTCCACTCTTGGAGTTCGCCCATGCCATGGAGGCGACTAGGTCTCATTGCATTGAGGCCGTGTTAGCTCGGCATTTTGGCCCTTAGGCTCTGAGAGTGACTCGTGGTCTACTCAGTAGTTTGCCCATGCCATAGAGGCGACTGGGTCTTATCGCGCCAAGGTCTTTTTTAGCTCGGCATTTTTGGCCCTTAGGCTCTGAGAGTGACTCGTGGTCTACTCAGTAGTTCGCCCATGACACAGAGGCGACTGGGTCTTATTGCGCCGAGGTCGTGTTAGCTCGGCATTTTGGCCCTTAAGTTGACAATATTCCAGGCCCGAGGTACTTGTTTCCCTTCAAGGGTTTCGAGCTTGTACGTTCCTTCCCCGAGCACCCGTTTCACTCGGTAGGGTCATTCCCAATTCGGTCCGAGCTTGCCAATGCCGGGCTCAGGTACCATAACTTTACGAAGGACTAGGTCGCTGACGCGGAGATTCCACTTCTTGACCCTGGCGTTATAGTATCGAGCTACTCTTTGTTGGTAAGCTGCGGTCCTGATATATGCAAGGTCCCTTACTTCGTCGAGTAGGTCGAGGTTGGTACGTAGCTCGTCTTCATTTGCCTTATCGTCATATGCTTCCTGTCATAGCGAAGGAGCCTCGATCTCAGCTAGGATGATTGCTTCGATGCCATAGGTGAGGTTGAAGGGGGTCTCTCCGATGGCGGTCTTCTCTGTGGTTCGGTAAGCCCATAGGACACTGGGTAGCTCGTCTGCCCATAGTCCTTTAGCTTGGTCTAGCTGTGCCTTCAGCCCACGGAGGATGGCTCTGTTCGTGACTTCTTCTTGACCATTTGCTTGAGGGTGTGTGACTGAAGTGAAGTTGTGTCAGATCCCCATGTCTTGGCACCAGTTCTGGAATTTAATGTCCTCGAACTGCTTACCGTTATCAGAAATCAGTACTCGAGGTAACCCGAAGCGGCACACTATGTTCTTCCAAAAGAAGTTTTGGACGCTTCGAACTGTGATCGTCACGAGAGGTTCAACTTCTACCCACTTGATGAAATAATCCACTGCTACCACTAGGAACTTCCTCTGGCCTGACGCTGGTGGAAACGGTCCGAGTATATCGATGCCTCATTGTGCGAAAGACCACGGGCTGGTGAGATAGTGAGGTCGGTAACGGGCTGATGGTGGATATTGGCGTGCTTCTGGCACTTGTCACACTTTCTGACGAGCTCAATAGCATCTGCTTTCATTGTTGGCCAGTAGTACCCCTGTCGTAGTGCTTTTTAGGCGAGGGCCCTGCCCCCCAAGTGTCCGCCGCACAGGCCCTCATGAGTGTCGCGGAGTACGAGCTCGGCTTCGGAAGGTCGCAAGCAGCGTAGGTAGGGGAGCATGTAGGATCTTCGGTACAGCCGTTCGTCTATCATGACGTATTTGGCCGGTTGACGTTCTACCCTTCTAACAGCATTGCGGTCTGTAGGGAGGGTCCCGTGTAGTAGGAAGCTCGCAAGCGGGTCAATCCAGCTCGGCTCTGCTTGAACGACAGGAGCGACCTCCTTTTCCCCCTCGAAAATGCTAGGCCGAGGCAGGTTCTCTATGTACACGGTTCTCATGGTGTTATCACTGGTGCTGGCTAACCGGGATAGGGCGTCGGCCTCAGCGTTCTTCGACCTCGGGACTTACCTGATGAAGTGTGACTGGAAGCTGGGTAGAGCCTCTCTTGCTTTGGCTAAGTAGGCAATCATAGTTGGTTCGCGAGCTTCATATTCTCCTGTGACCTGATTAACCACGAGCTGAGAATCGCTGTAGATGATAATGTGCTTAGCTTTCATTTCTTTGGCTAGAGCTAGCTCGGCTATCAACGCTTCATACTCCGCTTCATTGTTGGATGCCGTGAAATCGAAGCGTAGTGCGTAATCCAGTTTTGTGCCATTTGGGCCACGCAGAACTATTTCGGCTCAGCTGCCCTACTGGCTCGAGGAGCCATCTACGTGAAGGATCTAGGGCTCCTCATCCCAGTTCGCGCTTGGCCTAACTAGGAGAGATGCCGCACTGGCTGCTACCTCACGGTGCTCGGACTCAACCGGCCTGGGAGCT
>NW_010729171.1:1292101-1322884 GCF_000365185.1 Nelumbo nucifera
GGCCTGGGGACTTCGGAGCTGAAAGTGCACTCTGCGATGAAGTCTGCTAAGGCTTGGGCTTTAATAGCAGTTCACGGCTTGTACTGGAAGTCGTACTCGCTGAGCTCAACGGCCCACTTCGTCAGTCGACCAGAGACCTCGGGCTTGAATAGGACTTGCCTCAGAGGTTTGTTGGTGAGGACGTTAATAGTATGAGCTTGAAAGTACGGACGGAGCTTTCGGGCTGCAATAACCAGTGCATAGACCGGTTTTTCTATCTCTGGATATCTTGTTTTTGCTCCCTACAACACTTTACTAACATAGTAGATAGGTCGTTGGACCCGATTTACTTCTTTTATTAGTACCGAGCTGACCACTTCGTCACTTGCCGAGAGGTATAACTCTAAAACATCGCCCTCTTCGGGCCGGGTTAAGACCGGTATGCTAGCGATGTACTTTTTGAGCTCGTCAAACGCGAGATGACAATTTTGGGTTCATTCAAACCCTTCGCTTTTAATTTCCTTGAAGAAAGGTAGGCAGCGGTCTGCCGACTTCGACATGAAGCGGCTCAGAGCGGCTATTTTGCCATTCAACCTCTAAACCTCCTTCATTTTCCGGGGTGGTCTCATATCTAGGATGGCCTTTATTTTGTCCGGGTTGGCTTCAATGCCACGTCGGTTTACAATGTATCCCAGGAATTTACCCGAGGTGACGCCAAAGACACACTTATTCGGGTTCAACTTCATATTAAATCTACGCAGAATTTCAAAGACTAAATGCAAGTCTTGTATTAAGTCGCATGAAAACTGGGTTTTGACGACCATGTCGTCTACATAACATTCTACTTTTTGGCCAATCAATGGCTCAAACAGTTTATTTACAAGTCTTTGAAAGGTTGCCCCAGCATTTTTTTAGCCCAACGGGCATGACCTTGTAGCAGTACAGGCCAAGCTCGGTTATGAAGGCTGTCTTTTCTTCATCTGCTGGGTTCATCCTAATCTGGTTGTAGCCCAAGTAGGCGTCTAGAAAGCTCAGCAGCTCATGCCCCGAGGTCGCGTCCACCAGACGGTCGATCCTGGGAAGTGGGAAGTGGTCCTTTGGGCAAGCTCGGTTCAGGTCGGTGTAGTCGACGCACATCGCCATTTATCGTTAGCCTTTTTTACCAGAACGGGGTTGACCACCCAGCTCCGGTAATGGACTTCCTTGATGAAATTGGCTGCAAGGAGCTTCCCGACCTCCTCATCGACTGCCCTCCATCGCTCTAGGGCTAGGTTGCGTTTCTTCTGTCTAACGGGCCTAACTACAGGATCAATATTAAGCTTATGAGTTATGATGCTAGGGTCTATGCCGGGCATTTCTGCCGCAGACCATGCAAAAACATCTAAATTCCCAAGTAAAAAGTGTACCAGTTTAGATCGCAGAGACTCCTCAATGGAAGCACCAATCTGAAGCATTCGGGTTGGGTCCTCCGTCGAGGCTGGGATGGAGATGGTCTCTTCTGTGGGCGTAGCTCGCTCCTCGCTCTGCTCCGTAGGTCGCTCCAACTCGAGGTCATTGGCCCCCTTGGCTTTCCCTTTGAGGGCGGCGGCATAGCACTTGCGAGACTCAAACTGGTCACCTCGCGCTATCCCGATTCCGAAGTCCGTGGAGAACTTCATGGCCAAGTAGTAAGTGGACACCATAGCCCGTAAGGCATGGGTAATTGGCCGACCTACTATGGCGTTATACAGGGAGAGGGTTGCGGCCTCTAAGAAATCGTGGTTGAGCCTCACTATGCTAGGCCAAGTGCCGACCTCCATGGGTACTATAATCCTTCCCAGGGGCCTGACTTTCTCTCTACTGAAGCCTACCACGGGAGTGTTTGCGGGCTTCAGGTCGCTCTCTTGGAGCTGAAGTTGGTTGAAGGCTGCTTTGAAGAGGATGTCCGCTGAGCTTCCTGAGTCGATGAGGACGTGCCTGACTTCGAAGTCGTTGATCTTCACCTTTATGACGAGCGCGTCATCATGGGGGTAGTGGACCCCGCGTGCGTCGTCTTCTGTGAAGAAGATGGGGTCTTCCATCCTTGGCCGCTTTGGGGGGTTATGCTCTTCCCTGGCGGCCTCACGAGTTGATACGCGAGTTGCAGCTGAGGTGCAGCCTGCCACAATCGAGCCTCTGACTATGACATGGATGGTCCCCCGAACTGGTCTCTCTTCGAGGGGCTGCTTCTGTGGCTGTTCCGCTTGCCTACTGGACTCGAGAGCGTCTCTACTCTGCTCCCCTTGCCGACCTGCTTTATTATTATTACTGTTATTTTGTACAAAATTTCTCAGATATCCGTGACAAATGAGTTCTTTTATCTCATCGCGGAGGTTTTTACAACTTTCGGTGCTATGATCGTGATCTTTATGAAAGCTACAATACAATTTTCTTTCTAACATTAGGGTCGACCTTCAGTCGAGGTGGCCACTTCACGTACGAAGCGTTCTTGATCGCCATGAGGATCTCGGCTCGCTTTGTATTGAGGGACGTGTAGTTCCTTTCTACTACCGGAGCTCGGAAGGGCTGGATTGGCCTTGTCCCCCAAGCTAGGTCCTTCTTCTTCCTAGTGTCGCCCTGAGACGAGGACTCTGGTTCCCTCTTCCTTTTCTCAGGGTCCTGCTTGCCCTTCTGGTTGATTTCTTCCTCCGTCTCTATGAACCGATCCACGAGCTTGAAGAACTCGGTCACGGTTTTGGGTTGATTGACAACTACGTGCCACTTGAACTCTTTGTTGGTGATACCTCACTTGGTTGCGGTGAGGTGAACTACGAGATCCAGGTCGGGTATCTACAAACAAGCATCGTTGAACTGCTTGATGTAACTCCGAATGGACTCCCCTTCCTTTTGAACTATGCCGAGGAGGCTTTCCTGGGTTGTCGGGCACCTCTTGCTGGTGACGAAGTGGGAGGTGAAAACTTGCATGAACTGCGCCCAGCTTCTTATCGAACCGGGTGCGAGGTTTTGGTACCAACTGCGGGCTACCCCTTTGAAGGTGGTGGAAAAGGCCACGCACATGCAAGACTCGCTGGCTCTTGCCAGGTGCATCTGGGACTGGAAGGCATCCACATGATCATTCGGATCGAAGGATCCATCATATTTGTCCAGTGGAGGGAGCTTGAAGTCCCTTGGCATGGGGACAACGAGGAGTTCTAGAGACAGTGGGGAAGAAACTGAGAGGAGAGGAGTAGCTTTCACTTCACCTGTGCTTACCTCCTCTTTTCCTCTGAGCTCGAGAGAGACCTGGGTAGCAGTCTGGCGAGCTTGCCGGCGTCTTCGCTGCTGCTTTGTTGGCTCGACATTGGTGCTCGATGCTTTAGTGTTGTCGAGCTCGATGGGTTCGGATTGTTGGTAGTGGCTCTGAACTGAAGGGCCCTGCCTGTAGTCTGCGGCTAGGACCTCAAACGAGTTCTCTGCGAGCGGGAGCTCGAACTGCGAACGCTGGGGCGAGGCAGGCTTGATTGGTTGGGAGGCCCCCGACCTGCCCACAGGCTGTGAGGCGGGGGTGGCTGGCCTCTCCTTCCTACCATGGGAAGAGGCTTAGCTCTTGGCGGGATCCTAGGCCTGGGAGGCTCTCCCCGGCAAGGTTGTTCGCTCCGGCGGGAGGGCTTGGTCTGCTTCGTGGCCGGGTGCCAAGGGGGAAGCGGCGGCCGGGCCTAAGGCAAGGAGGGAAACTGTTGCTAGTACTGGTACTGGGAGACCTGATGCAACACTTGTTGTTGGTAAAGTTGGAACTGCTGGAACTGTTGCATTTGAGCTTGCATGGCTCGCATGCATTGCATTAAGTCTTCCAACTGATTCGGGTTGGCCACTGGGGGCACAACCGAGGGTTCAGTAAAGGTTGCTCCAACCGTGGAAGGGAGTGGAGCGACCGCGGGTGCCACCGTGAGAGGCACGTTCAAACTAGGAATCCCGTCCATAGAGAGGGGGATGGTGAACTGTCCAATACAGACAGTAGGAAGTTGGGGTTGCTCCCCAGAAGCGTTCTGGCTGGCACCACGTCCGACGTTGCTGGAGGAGGCCATGAATGCTGAGTTTTCAAAAGGAAACTGTAAAAGCTTAGAGGAAGGCTTTTTGAAGCATTTCCCACAGACGACGCCAAATGATGTTGTGCAATCCGGGCACTCCTAGCTGGCTGCTGACTGGCTCCTAGCTGGCAATGGACGACACTTGAGAAGAAGACGATGAAGAATTCCCGGGGGACTTGCCCGGTGGGAATACTCCGATGCTTAAGTTAGAACGCTGGGGAGAAAATAGTAAAGAGTGTAAAGAGGCTAAGAGTGTAGGTCGTGCTAGATCATTGAGTGTTCAAGATTAGCTCGAGAGCAAGTAAGATGATTCAAGATCCAAAAATCAGATCAGATGATTCAAGATCCAAAGTCAGATCAGATGATTCAAGATCCAAAATCAGATCAGATCCCCTCCCTTTTTGACTAAGGGGCTCTTATATGGGCGTTCTTGTCAAATCGGGTGTAACCGCCACTGGGCTTCTATCGCAGCCGTTATCTGCCAGGGCTGCGTAGGTAACCGTTGCAGGGTACTACCCAATCAGGTGAGTGACACGTCCCAGGAAGACAGACACGCCACCATCTGTTGAGAGACGTGGGTGCAGTCTGTTGAATTGGTAGGGACTGCACCGTCAGCCAAGAGACGTGGCGCAGTCTGATGAGTACGGTCTTGTCAGATAGAAGCTTCCTGAAAGTATCGCGTCACTTATTTGCGAGCTACCTTGGAGCGAGGTACCCTGTCGCATAGCGAGCTACCTTGTCGCGAGCTACTTTATAGCGAGCTCCTAGGGGTACTTCGAGGTGACCCCTCTCAAGGTTGCCTTTGGGGCAGTTTTTCTGCCTAAGTGTTGGAGCGAGCTGGTTACCCTAGCTCGCGAGATGGGATAGACTTGGAGTATTCCCTTTTAGTAGATTAGAGGTCCTTGAGCTCGCGTTGTAGCGAGCTTCCCCTATAGTGAGCTATGACGTAGTGAGCTATCCTGCGGGCTCGCTACTTAGCCACGGTCAGGCTGTGGTGCTGAGCTGTTGTTCGTGCTGAGTCATGTCCATGTGTCATCGTCTCAAGGGGTCGGGTCAAATCACCCTCCATCACCTTCCAACCTTGTCAAAGCTTCCATGGGCTCATTTTCCCTCTTCTAGGAAAAGTAGCGACACCACTCTTAGCACCAGCGACTGTGCTCACCTTGAACGTTGAAATTTTCCTCGCAGCCCTTAGTATTCTTGACTACACACCCCCTGTGTTTCGACCAGGTGACCCCCGTCTTTGAGGCCCACCCCTATTCTTTCCTCTTCATCCTCCTACACCATCCATCGAAGCTTTCTAGCCGGTCTAGCAAATAGTGAATCTGACCCTTATGACTTTTGTAGTCAGGGCCTTGGGAATCTCATGTGTTGCCTCAAGGTCCCCCCATTTCAGGTTTTCTTCTACAACTCCAGTGAAACTCCACTGTTTCGACAGTTCCAAATACTTTTGCAATCAGATTTTCTTTTACAACTCCACTGTTTCGGCAGTTACAACGTTTCTAATGGGAGTTCAAATCAGCCCCCACTAGATTTCCCCCCACAACGTCACATAGCACATCCTCGCCGTGTATTGTGAACATCTCCCGATGATGATGTCATCATTTCTAGTATCATCATCCGATGTTCCCAATACACGACTTAAATGTGCTGTGGGACATTGTGGGGGGCTGATTTTCTCTCTTCCAATGGTTACAATGAAGAAAATGAGGAGAGGTAGAGATCCAATGAAGGGTAAAATAGTCTTTTTTACATCTCTGTTAATAAACATTAATGACTAAGAAGGATTAGTCAATTATCAGAAACAATAGGGGTAGCACCAGTCAATTTTCAAATCGTAGGGGTACACTTAGTTAATTAGCTAAACCGTAAGGGTAGTTTAAGAAATTTACCCATATTTATATTGCTCCCAATGCTTTTAAAACCGATCCGGAACCGGAATCATTTTGGCCACTAGTTGTTAGGTCAATGGTTTGACCATGTAGTTCGAATCAATAACCCATTTTAATTTAAAAAAATAAAAAAAATTAAAATAAAAAGGTAAAAAATCGTTGTTCGGGTTGAATGGGTCTAATGGTTTAACCACCCAAATCGATAGATCATTCATCAAATCAACAATTTTTTGCCAAGGAACAGGTGAAGGGTGAAATGGAACTAGACGGTTTTTAAACCAAATGGTCCAATCGTCCAAGTCAAAGATGGTTCAGAAACTATGATTGGTCCTTTTATTAATTAAACCAGGAATTAGGATACCGCTTGATGTGGGACGCAATATAATTTGACTATATATTAAAATTCTTTAGGTTGTGTTTGATTGAGGTGTAAATGTGAATTGACGTAAAACTCAACCGTTAATTCACATTTACACCTGTTTGTTTTTGGTGTAAAAGTGGGCTGGTGTAAAACTCTACACCAGGTCCACTTTTATAGTTGTTTGTTTCCCATGTAAATGTTACATCAAAATCGATGTAATCTTGTTTTTTAGCTAACTTTTATATCGTTAATCGATGTAAATGTTACATTGATAAAATCGATATAATTTTACATCCATTCTCACTTAAAAATTCCCAATGGTCCAAATAGTTTTAAACTAATGGACTTTTACACGATGGGTTTTTCCATCGGTTGACTTTTACACGATGGATTTTTTCCATGCATTCAAATATAACCCTAAAATTAAGTTAGATTCGAGATTTTGTATAAATTTATTTTCCATTTATGATACTAATGTAACTATACATGATATGTATATATGCAAGTAAGTATTAATACATTTTTATATTATATTTAATCTTATAAATTTATGTTAATTTTATAAAGATTTATTGATATATTAATTGAATTGAAATCTCTCCAAGTTTTTTTTATTTTATTTTTATATTTTGGGACAAAGTTACAATCCACACGGGTAAAGCGGCCCCACGCATCATGGAAACAAATGAAGAACAAACAAGAGGCTGTGTTTGGTTGCAATGCAAATTTATTTACACTGATGCAAAAACTATGATAGTGCAAATGATTTGGATGCAAATTTTGATTTATTTTAATTTCAAAGTTTACCTTATTTTGTTTGGTTGCAGTACAAATGAAGTAAAATAAGATTTGAAGCAGAATAAAGTAAAATCGAAAACAAAATAAACCAGAAATTACATTCTTTTCATTTACACTTCTTTGCATTTATACTTGTGCAAATAAAATTGCACTGCAACCAATGATGACATTGTGCCTAAAATTGGCCAACCAATCTGCTGCATAGTTAACTTCTGTTAACACATGCATACAACATATATGTTACTATTAACTCAAACTTCTTGCTTTATAGCATTCCTCAATAATGGGAATAATATTCCATGATGGATCCAAAGCGCCTTGAAGACCATTGGTAACAATCTTAGGGCTTGTTCGTTTCCTCTAAACTCTTATCTCTTAAGAGGAATCTTTTAACTTTAAGAGAAAAATGGTTATTCTTTTCCTCATATGTCTTATCTCTTAAAGTGTAATCATGCAATTTTTTGTTTTCTAATGATATCCCAAAAAGACAAACAAAAACTCTCATATATGGGGTCAAAATGGATATTTAGTAATTTTCAGAGTTCAGAATTCAGAATTCAGAATTCAGAATTCAGAACAACATTCTTTGCATTCAGAGTTCAGAGGAAAAAAAAGTTCATTAATGCCAATATACCTCTTAATGTAATTATTGTATTTTCAGATGTTAGACTTTAGAGCAAACGAACAGGCCCTAGAATTTCATTCGATGTAAATCCTTCTTCCAAACTTTACTTACTTTACTTTGCTGCAACCAAATGAGCTTCATACGCTGTCCCTTTGTTTGATTTTCAATTATGCTTAGGTTTTTTTTTTAATATGAAAATGCTTAGGGGCTGTTTGATATATAACAGCTGAAGACGGTGAATCTCCGTTCATACCTCAAGACAATACTATATTGGTAATGCCTGAAGATGCTGAATGGAAAAGTTGACCGATTTGTCTTTTAGGCTGTGTTTGGTTGTAGTGCAACTTTATTTGCACTAGTACAAATGCATAGTAGTGTAAATGTAAAAATTGCAAATTCTTGTTTAATTTTGTTTTGGATTTTACTTTATCCTGCTTCATGTCTTAATTTACTTCATTTGTGCCGCAATCAAACAAAATAAGCTAAAATTTGAAACAAAAAATATGTCATAATTTACACCCAAATCATTTGCACTGCCATGGTTTTGCATCAATGCAAATTTATTTATATTACAACCAAACACAACCTTAATGAATAAGATTAAAAGGAGGTTGGAGGCTATTTAATAGGTTGAAGGTCCTCTAGGGCAGCATTTATGCTATTGAATGTATATATGCTTTGTATATGGCAATTTCAGATAATAATAATAACTTTTTGTCCTTATCAAATTAAAACCCCATTGTGATATGAAAAATTAAGGCTCCGTTTGGTTTGTAGGAATAGGGGTCTGGAATCGGAATCATAGTACCCCTATTTGATTGGGTGGAATTGGAATCCCATTCCCACTCCTGCTGGAATGGCATTCCCCCATTTGAGGGAGTGGCCATTCTCTGCCCCTCCCTTGGGAATGAAATTTCATCCATTCTGATTTCAATTCCCATTTTCATTCCTGCATAGGCTATGAAAATAGACCATTCAAATTCCAATTCCAAAGGATTTTGATTATAATTAAAGAATGGTATATTAAAGGTAGGGAGGTATAAGTAAGGCACCCAAAGAAAATTGGGAGAATGGCGGTTCAGCCCAGGGTCAGAATTTTTAGGCCCAAAGTACAGTTGGGGTGGGTGCCAGCTCGGAATTGATGCCAATTCACAGGCGGGCATTGGTGTGTAGAGTGGGGGTTTTTGACATTTTGAATGTTTATAGTTCTGCAATGGACATCAGAAATTTGCATTGGGCCTGTCCGTACTTCTCCATAGAAAATTTAGGGATAAATACGCTGTACTCCCCCTGAGAAATTTTAAATGGCAGCCCCACCCTATAAAACTTCATCCTGTCCGTGAATTTGACATCAATCAACGATCAGGATTCAGTCCACCCTTATAGTGGAGCTAGGATTTCTAGGGGTGGACTGAACAATTAAAACCCCAAGAATTTATACAACGTTGGGCTTCACTATTCAAATTTTGGCAAATCCTCGAGCCTCTCAAGTTTGCACCCTACATGGTATGGTGGTGGATTTTTCACCGTTCATCCTAAATACGCATTTCAAACCTTTTTACTTGTATTTTATATCAATGTTTTCAACCTTCAGTTGAACGAGATGGTCAGACCAATTGACCACCCAATCAAATTTTTGCGTTTGTTTCACCCTAGACTTCTTTTTTTTTCCAAAAAATTGTGTTTTGTTCAACAAGGACCAGTTGAACTGCTGGTCCGCCCGTTTGATCTGGGCAATAGCTTTGTTTTCAAGTCACAACCATATAATTATAAGCTGTATACATGTTAACAAGTTATACAAGTGGTGATATTAGGGTTCAAATCTTGTTGTACGTAGTACATAGATGAGATGTCCAGTTTAGTTGAGGGTGTTCTTTTTTTTTTTCTCTTGTTACCTGCTATTAATTACTCTTTTTCAACTTTATTGAATTATTGTATTTAATAAAAGGGCATTTTGGTCAATATCACACAGATTCTCCTAAATGGATAGAGTAAATGGGAATTTATTAAGAAAGAAAGATGTTATACGTTTCTGATTTAATTAGTAACCTTTCTACAAACATGTCAACACTCCAACCCTTTTTATTTTCATCTTTCTAAGTCAAAACTTAATGATCATGTGTTAGATTCTAATTCATGTGTTCATGCAACATGAAGGGTGTCTTTGGTTTGAATGAAAATAAGAGAGAAACAGAAAGATGAGGGATCTGTCTCTCTTATTTTCTGTTAAACCAATGACAGTCTAATTTTCTAAAAGAAACTATCAATTTCCATGCATTTGTTGACAGTTAATACTTGAAAATGGGTCCCTTTGAGGTATCTGAAAATAAAGGAGAGTTATCATTTGTTTTTAATTTGAAGCATGGGTGATCTATGTTTTCTTCGGTTTTTAGCATCTCCATGTTTTTCTTGAGTGACCATAGAATTTCAAAGATGCCTAACTTGTTTTAAGCTTATTTTGATGTAAAACAGATTTTAGGGTCTGTTTGGTTTACAGCTAGAATCAGAATGATCCATTCCCATAGTCTGTTTGGTTCAAACAGAAATAAGATTGAGAAGTAGAATAAGAAAGAATGAGATTTCATTCCCAAAGGAAAGGTAGGGAATGACCATCCACTCATATGGAGGAATGCCATTCCAACAGGAATTGGAATGAGATTCCGATTCCACTCAACCAAACAGTTGGAATCGGAATAGCCCATTCCGATTCTGATTCCAGACCTTTATTCCCGCGAACCAAACGGGGCCTAAAAGATAACGTGGAATCATTTATTATTTTTGTTTTTCATATTTTAACATTTTTACTTGAGCTGGTTTAATAGTTGAACTGGATAGTTGGGCTGTTCAATCCATGACCGAATAGCCAAAATAAATGGCTTTATGTATCCAGTTCAAGCTTGACAACACAGACATCAACCCAAACCAACATGGTTGAATCATGAAGATTGATGAATAGGTTGATCCTACAAATATAATTTGTAGATAATATCAAATGAAGATAGTTTCCAAACAATTGAATCATGAATACTGATGAATAGGCTGATTCTACAAATATATAGAGATAAGATTAAATGAAGGAAACAATTGAGTCTTTAAGATTGATTCAAAAACATCCAAACAGTTACATCTTCTTCATTTCTTTATCAAATGATCTCTGCACCAAATAGTCAAACTCTCTTGTTTTCTTCTTCTCTATTCCCTTCCCCATCCAATATGCATTTGGAATTCTCCCCATCCAGCATATGCTGAGAATACCCTCTCGTACCATGTTGCAGCTCCACATTCCTTCCAATAGATCTACCTTCTCTTTCACCCCCACTGCTGCGACTTGCAATTATGTTAAATGGTTGTCTGTCATTGAAATCCCCCTATGAATTGGCACCTGTAAAAGAATACAAAGTCACCAGCCTTCAGAGCTTTTTTCCTTACAAATTGATTCCACATTCCACTTTCCTGTAAATACAAAGCTTTTCCTCTGAGTCTAGCATTTGGAGCTGGAGGGAAGTACTTCACTGGATCTCTTGCTCTTTGGAATCACAAGCCTATACAAGTTACCAACATCACTTGGGAGTGAGCTTCTTATGGAAGAGCTCTTCGCATAAGAAGCTTTGTACACTTGCTAGGCCTTCAATCTTCACCACATGTACCCTTGATAATTCAAAATTTTGCTTGCCTTGGCCTCCTCCATGTAACTATCAAGAAGGAACACTGCAAAGAAACTAACAATAAGAAAGGGAGAAAAGGAAGAAACTGAGAGGACAAGAAACCAATGCAGAAATAAAGATGATAAGCAACAACCAACTTTGGGGGTTATATAGAACTGCTTAGGTATTCATCTTGCTCAAAACATAATCCTTATCCTTGTCGTATTAACGTCTAGATTCACTCGCTGTGAAAATTATGGTCACTACGAGGTTATGTTATAGTATGTTCGACATCATAAACTTCATAGTAAATTAAGCTTATATGTAGGGGTGTCAACGGTATTCAAAAATCCGATTTCGAATTTGAGATCTGACATATCAAATCAATTCAGATAATTCAAATATCTAATCGGTCGAATTTGGATATCCTATTCATATTGAATAGTTAATCGAATTCGAATTCGGATATGACCTTATTCGATTCGATAAATATCCAAATTTGACTAATTATTTGATTCTTATATATAATATATAAAATATTTAAATGTCTTATATAATTTATATATAATAATTAAATAATATAAATGATTTATATATTTATATACTTTATATAAATAAAATATTTATTTTATCTATTTATTAATTACCTAAAATAATTAACTAATCGAATTCGAATTTGAATTGAATTGAATATTTGAATATTTAATCGAATTCAAATTCGAATATTAATTTTTAATATCCATCGAATCTCGAATCAAATTCGGATATCGAATTTTCTAATCGGATTCAAATTCGAATATTGCTCGATCCGGTTTGAATTCTATCCGTTTACACCCCTACTTATATGGAAGTTGGGTTTCTAATGTTATAATTTCTATCCCTCCTCCACAGGTATGATGCTTACTTTCTTTTCTTTCTACTTCAAATGTGATTGTCTTTGAAGCTTAAACTACAATAATTAACTTTTGGGAGTTGAGATCAAGCAAATAACAGAAATCTTTTCATGGACTTCATCTTATATACATCTTTCTTTTTTTGATACATCTTAGGGCCTGTTCAATTTTTGGATTTTGAGAGGGGGAAAGTTAGTCAATGGGATTTTGGTTCCCATTGAATAAGATACCTAGGTTCATTTTTCAGGTTTATGTGGGGTCCATGGAAAATTTATTTTCCCTAGGTATCGCTTACCCGGGTAAGTGATACCCATTTCCTAGGTGGGTAAATAACTTTTTACATGGGGGAAAGTTGTCAACACTTGGATGTGACAAATTTGTCCCTTTTAATAATGCCTTTTTATGGCTAAAATGACCATTGTCTTATTTACATGGAAAATAAAAGAACATGGGTACATGCACTTACTCGGGTAAGTATTTCATAGGAAACACTTACCCGAGTAAGTGCATTTATGCATGTAACTAACTTCTTGAAAAGTGAACGGAGCCTTACATACATCTTAAGATAATTGAAGGACAACCTAAACTATGCCTTCTAATTAGTTCATAAAGGGATATATTGCTTATTGTCAAGTGATTTAGCTTACTTGTTTTGTTTACTTGATCTCATACAATTACAGAGCCACGTATATATTATATTGTTCATAAAGACCAAAATATTTCAATGCATCCACTATGAAGATGTATAATTAACTAACATTACAAATAGAGATGACTAACAAAATAAGTAATACCATTTTGTTAGTGTGATTTTGGTAATAATCCTTTAGTGTATAGAAGATTAAGATGGTTTCGGTCACATGCATAGAAGACCATCCAAAGCACCCATAAGAAGAAGCAATCTGTTGCAAGTACATAAAAGGGGCAGACCAAAAAGGACATGGGTTGAACTAGTAAAAAGTGATTTAAGTGCTCATAGTTTAACAATTGATGTGGCACTAATAAGAGTGGAATGGTGAAACCTGATTCATGTAGCTGGCCCCATAGGATTAGGATAAGACTTAGATGATGATGATGATGATGATGATGGCGATGACAATTTGTAATGTGCATTTTTAACATGGTAATGTTGACATGATTACTAGCTTTGTAATTACAACAAAATGAAAAATCAAATAGCTATTGATTCAGACATACACATACATGGGTATATGCAATACAAATACAAACACAGACGGACATGAAAAGGTCAATAAAATGTTGAATGGTCTCTTAAGGAAGAAAGAAAAAGTCTTTGATAAACCATTAGGCTGCATTTGGAAACGATGTAAATGGAGTGTAAATCCCGGTTCAGGATAAATTTGCACCCTGGTTCAGTTTTGCCTGTGTTTGTAAACAATTCATTTATGCATTGACAAATGACAGAAAACACACTTTCCAATGCATGTTTACATTGACAATGAGATGTAAAAGTACATCAATAAATAAGAAGTAAATTTGCTTGGGGTTTGATAAAAAAAGGCATATACTTTATTGGAATTCATATTTGCATCCATTACAGCTAAAAGTCTGTTTGGCAAGAATGTAAATTGTCAATACAAAACTAACCCAAGTTTGCAATTTGTATGAACCATTTTATATTTTGCATATTTGCATTCACACTTATTTGCATCGTTTCCAAATGCAGCCTTAGGCTCAGTTTGGAAAGAGTACAAATACAAATATGTAGAGTGCAAAACCATATATTTTGTATTATTTTGTATGTATTTGCATTGTACATATTTGTATTTGTACTCTTTCCAAACTAAGCCTTAAGCACAAATTGAATAGTCTATTAGCATAACTTGACTCTATCTAAATGATAACATTAAATTCAATTTTTTGGAGGAAGACTTTGTTAATAGGCTAGAAAAATTTATTTGAAAACGGGCATTGGCAAAGTGACAATTGTATAGTTTTAAGTATTGAAGAATATGAAAATCTTTAAAAATACCTAAACATTTTTTATGGTATTTTAGAATAAATAATATTGATATCAACATGTGCATAGAATACAAAACCATTTTGCCTCTTATCTCGCTTTTTGATTCATATGGCAACATAATGACTATATTGCTACATGAAAACGAAATGTAGTAAAGTGGAGGGGGTTAAAGCCTTGCTCCTATCTAATGAGATGAGAAGAAATCTAACCTCCAAAATAGGCAAGATTATATATTGGTTACATAATAAATGAAGTGAAAACAGTCATTTGATAAGAGGCCTTATTAAGAGTGGCAATTAAAATCTGTTAAAGGGAAAGAATGTGATATAATGTTAAAAATATAAGAAGTTTTAGGTGATATTTGGCATCGATGGTGATTTATTGAAAATCACTGTTATGTTGGAGCCACATCAGCATTAGAGGAATTAATGTTGGAATTTCTGTTTGGTTGGTCGATTTTGGTGATTTTTAGGGATTTGACAAAAAATCGGTTCTTGAAGTCGGCCCCTTTTCAGGGATCACCTTTTTTTGGTGATTCCTTCATTTCTAGCTGATTCTGATTTTTAAGGATGACATGCATCCAACCTGGCATTAAATAATAACTTTAATACAAAAAATAATCGGCCCTTGAGAACTAGTGACAAACAGACTCAAAGCTGATTTCTCAAAAATCAGCTCATATGGCTTAAATGATACCAAAAAACAATTTTTGATGATTTTTCAAAAATCACCAATTTCTAGATAACCGGCAAGGAGGAATTATCATTAATGCCAAACATCACCTTAGCCATTCTAGTGTGATTATAAAGTATATGATAATTAGTGGGGACCTGTACGATGCACGAGATTTGTCAAGGGAAAGTGAAGCAAGAGATAGTGATAACATATAATATAAAATATTATGTATGGATTTTTTGAGAGAACATAAAGTGGAAAGAGCCCTATGACATTCTTAATTAGGTGTGATCATGGGCCAGATTAGTCTATGGGCCAAGGCCCTTAGGCAACCCGACCCAACCTGACCATGACTATATTATTACTAATGAATGTATGTATGTATTATAGTCCTGCCACCTATCCTAACCCTTTTATCTTAACTCTTAAACCCTGACCTAATGACAAGTTGTAATTAATGAATTTTAATGATGGTATCTTGGTCCTCCAATGATATCATGATACGTGGCATTGCAGAATAGGAGAGAGACATCTCGACACCATGTAAGCAGACCCCAGGAGCACTTCAGACACTTCACAACCGCCTTGATGACCTCGGTGCCACTCCGATAGGCCAAATTACGAACAGCCAGGCAAGACCTCAGGTTGGTGTAAGAGGCGACATGCTTCCACCGATCTGACCCAACTCTGGTTAGCGACTTGCCTGATGTGTCGAGCAACCTCCCCCTTTAGCGAGCTATC
Organism: Nelumbo nucifera; assembly: GCF_000365185.1. The sequence continues at coordinate 1,307,740 of NW_010729171.1, forward strand.
ACCTTTGACTTCCTCAGGATCACGATGCCATAATGGAAGATTCGATTATCACTGAAGGGATGGAAGATCCATCATATGGATGGCCGAACCCTATAGGAAGGTTGGGCAAAATTTCAAAAATTTATTTTTCTCCCATCCAGGAATCGTATTCCCTATTTTAGAAAACTGCACTTTTAAGGATCAATCTTGAACCCAAAACCAGACCAGATCTGAAACCAAAAAGGAGAAAAGGGATATACCTGATACAAAGTAGCAGTAACTCCCAATGAAGGTGTTCACGCCCAAGGAGAAGACCAAAACCCGCTTCCACAGAAAATGACACAGTGTGTGATGAAGTAGGATCAGCAGGACGACTCTTCAACAAGAACTAGGATTCTTCAGCAAGAATCGAACAGGGGCTGGTGAGCATGACTTCAGATTGTTTCTTTAACCAAGAAACAATATCAAGAACCTTTCTTGATCAGTTCCACAAGAGGAGATCGAACTGGGTAGGGATGACAAGAATATGAGAGAATTCTGTAGGTTGCTGTGTCGTAAAAACTAGGAATTTGCCCCCTATTTATAGTCTTCTTTGGGTCAGCCTCCTAATCTAATTAGGAGAGAGTTTCTTGATCCAAATATGATATTTGAATATGGACTCTTAAATGGATAAGACTTATATTATCCTTTCAGCTAATCCTAATCAGATTATAAATCAGATTTTGCCTTGTTTTAAATAACTAATTTAAGCCCAGTTTGAATTGGGCTTCAGGCCCATTAAGCTTAGTGCTCACTTACCCCTTAACCTGTTGCCCATTTGGATCTCTTTGTATGGCATGGGACCCAAAGATTGATCTATACATCAGCCACATGGATTCAGCCCAGCCTTTGTTACAACGCCTGGCGAAATTCACTCTAGGAGACAATGAACCCCTGAGTCCATCACCATGGGCTCTTAATGGGCCCAATATTTACACTAAATGGTCATTTGGTCCAGCCACCTTATGAAAAACCCAAGGATTGTGGGCAGATGCAAGATTAGCCCATCAGGTATTACCCTTAATGATTTTACACTTAATCTCTTAGCCCATAATGATCAAACACTGCCCGACAAGAGAGGACCTCTCCCTCGGCTACAAGGAACAGTGTTGCACTCTCTACTTACATGGATCCCGGGAATTAAAACCTTTTGCAAACATTTTTGAAACCATAATATATATGTGTATCTCTCTCTCTCTCTCTCTATATATATATATATATATTTTGCAAATACAAATTTCAACGGTTGAAATCAGCTGTCTGGCAGTTTAGGTTTCCATCAGAGAGAGTGCATTCCCCGATCATTCACTTTGTCCGACAAAGGGGCTGATCCTGTATCTATGATCACCCACACAGGTGAATTCTCAAGCTGTCCCAAAATACTCAGGTTTTGACCCGTTCTAAGGATCTCACTGATTGGCATATCAAAGACAACCCAATCCAACACCTAGTGCAGTACCATAATCGAGTCTAGGGGTCAGGTGTAACATTCTAGTTTTGCCCATCTATCTCCAAGGTTTAGGGCAATTCTGGAATTGTGGTCCAGTTTAGGGTTTCAAGAAAATCCACACTGCATGTACCTCAGGTCACACCATGGCAGCTGAGACAAGCCACCCCAGCCAACTTGGTGGTACATCAGTGTCAGCCTTGCCAGGATAAATCTCCCCAGATCTATCCAACTATTGTGAAGATTCTAAACTAACACGAGTCTTATAAGTGTCCAGTTTAAGGGTATTATATAGAAATACACCACAATGACATGAATCAATTATGTACTTTATTCATTTACAATAAATGCCAAAAGATACATAAATTTGATTGGAGCTAAGGGCATAACTGTCTAACAACTCTCACTTGCACTTAGGTCCAATCAGGTACAAGTCGGAGTCCCATACTTTCCATGTGTTTCTCAAACACTTTTTGTGTCAGTGGCTTAGTCAATAGGTCTACTACATTTTCCGCTGATGCTACCTTTTGAATTAGGACGTCCCCTCTTCCAAGTATCACCCGCAGTACATGGTACTTCTTCTCGATGTGCTTTGACTTCGARTGGGCTCATGGCTCCTTAGCCTGAGCAATGGCTCCAATGTTGTCACACAATAATGGAATGGGTGATGTGCTGGATGGAAGTACTCCTAATTCCTGAATGAACTTCTTCATCCAAATGGCTTCCTTGGCAGCTTCACTTGCGGCAATGTACTCGACTTCGGTTGTGGAATCTGTAGTGGACCCCTGTTTGCTGCTTTTCCAACTAACAACAAACGATCATAACGTGAAGATATAACCAGATGTAGACTTTCTATCATCTGGATCTGACTGAAAATTGGCATCAGTATACCCCTAGATCTGTAGTGAACTACTATCGAATACCAGACAAAACTCTTTTGTCCTTTGAAGGTATTTTAGTATGTTTTTCACATCGATCCAATGCTCCTACCCTGGGTTAGATTGGTATCTGCTTACCACACTCACTGCTTGAGAAATGTCAAGACGAGTGCACGGCATGGCATATATGATGCTCCCTATGGCTGAGGCATAGGGAATCTCTTTCATGCCCTCAATCTCTTCGGGAGTCTTGGGAGACATACCCTTAGAGAGAGTGACCCCATGTCTGAAAAGAACATTTCCTTTCTTTGAGTTCTCCATACTATATCTTTTGACAATCTTGTCAATGTAAGTAGACTGGGATAATCCTATTATCCTCTTCGATATATCTCTATAGAGTCGAAGACCCAATATATAGGAGGCTTCTCTAAGATCTTTTATGGAGAATTGCTGTGAAATCCGCACTTTCACCATAGTTAACATTCCTACATCATTCCCAATGAGTAGAATGTCATCTACATACAAAACCAAGAACATAACCTTATCCCCACTGGTCTTCCTATAAACACTGGGCTCATCCAGATTTTGCGCAAAGTCAAACTGTTTGATGGTAGAGTTAAACCGAATGTTCCAACTCCTAGAAGCTTGCTTAAGTCCATATATGGATTGGTTGAGTTTACATACCATGTGTTCCTGACCTGTAGCTATGAAACCTTGCGGTTGCTGCATATAGATATCTTCAATAAGATCTCCATTCAGGAATGTGGTTTTGACATCCATTTTCCAAATCTTACAGTCATGGTATGCTGCTATAGCTAGTAGGATCCTAATGGATTTAAGCATGGCCACAGGCGAAAAGGTTTCATCATAATCGATTCCTTCTTTCTCCACAAGACGAGCCTTATAGGTCTCAACTTTACCCTCGGGGCTCTTCTTCCTCTTATAAATCCATTTGCAACCAATTGCCTTTCCCCCAAGGGGCAGATCTTCTAGAGTCCAGACTTCATTGGTCTCCTTTGAGTCCATCTCAGCTCTCATGGCATTTACCCACTTCAAGGAATCTGTGTCCAACATAGCTTCCGAATAAGTCACAGGATCCTCCTTACTGGTCGTGGCTTCTACCAAGTAAATTTCTTGGTCATAGCCGTAACGTACTAGAGGCATGGAAACCCGGGTAGATCTTCTAGGTTGGATATTTTCTAGAGCTGGTGGGACATCTCCCACTACCACTGGGCTCTCCTCATCAAGAACAACTTCTTGATGAAGATTATCCAGGATGTAATCTTCCTCTAAGAAGTTGGCATTTCGACTGCAAAACACCTTTTACTTTTTTGGATCATAGAACAAGTAACCTACAGAGTTCTTTTAAAATGCCCTAGACAACTCCAAATCTTCAAGTGTCTCACACTTGGTTTCTTACCGGTCCATAGCTCATATGGAGTCTTAGGAACGGATTTGCTTGGAACCCGGTCCAATACGTAAATCGCAGTCTCTAATGCGAAATCTCAAAAGGATTTAGGTAACTCTGAGTGAACGAGGAGTGATCGGACCATATCCAATAGAGTCCGATTTCTCCTTTCTAACACACCGTTTAATTGTGGTGTAGCAGGAGGAGCTAGTTGTGATACTCGCCACCTCGATCTGATCGAAGGGTCTTAATTTCTCTCCCTAACTGTTTCTCGACTTGTTGTTTGAATTCTTTGAACTTTTCAAAATATTCAGACATGTCTCATTAGGTACACGTAACCATACTGTGAGTAATCATCGGTAAATTTTATAAAATAAACGTGTTATTTCGTGTCCTAACATTCAGGGGACCACATACATCAGTATGTATCAGGTCAAGTGTGCCTGTAGATCTTTCAGGCTTACCGATAAATGGCCGCTTCGTCATCTTACCCTGAAGGCAAGGTTCACAGGTTGGAAGATCTTCTACAGTTAGAAAATCCAAAGGACCATCCYTTACCAACCTTGTGATATGATCTATATTAATGTGGCCAGTTGATAATGCCACAGGAACGTGAGATTAACTGTATCATGGGTCATCTTCTTGGGGATTATTTACGACGTAGTTTTGGTAATGTTTGTTTCTAGAGAAGGATGGAGAACATAGAGACTGTTATCAAGTTCTCCGTATGCGAGGAATTTGTTATTCCGTTTAATAGTAATCACATTACTAAATAAGATAGAATAACAATCTATGCACAATTTTGAGACCAAAATCAAATTTCTTCTTAAATTAGGTAGGAAAAGACAATCATTAAGTACAATTGTTCTTTCTCTAAAAACTAGTTTTATAGTTCCTATGGCTGTAGCTTCAACAGTTGCAGAAGTCCACAAGTAAAGTGTCACTTCTCCATCACTCAGTCTTCTATTTATCTTGAACCCCTGCAGTGAGTTACACGCATGAGTCGAAGCCCAAAAGTCAATACACCAGGAAGCAGAAGTGACCAACAAATTGGTCTCTATGATGAAAGAATCGAACATACCTTGTTTCTTAGTCTCCAGGTATTGAGGACAATTTCTCTTCCAGTGGCCGGTCTGCTTGTAGAAGTGATAGACATCCGATGCCTTGTCTTTCTTTTGCTTTTTAGTTTTGCTACTCTTCTTTTGAGCTTTCCTTTTAGCCTTCCGCTTTTTCTTGCCCGATTTTCCACCTTCAACAAGAATGGCTATCGACTTATCCTTCTAAATCAGTTCTTCAGCCCTTTGCAACATATTGCTGAGTTCCTGAAGGGTAACCCTTAGCTTATTCATGTTATAATTCATGAAAAACTGATTGAAGGATGGAAGTAAGGAATTGAGGACAACATCAATTTTGGTGTCATGATATAGTCCTGACCTGAGAGCCTCTAGTTCATTGATATTACCCATCATCTTTAGACAACGGTCATGAACCTGTTGGTTCTCGATCATCTGTGCGGTCATAAACAATTTTAAGACCTTTTGTCGAGTAGAACGGTTCTGCTCTTCATACATAGTTTTCAGACTATCCAATATATCATTGGACACTTCGATCTTATCGAATTGTCACTGTATCGGATTGTCTAAAGAGGCTATAATATAACACCGGGCAAGAGAGATTTTCTCTTCCCATTTTTGATACTCTCTTCTTCGGGCCTCAGAAGCCCTGTCACCCAGACGATCCAGAGCAGGGTTCTTAGCAATTTTGTCCAATTTCTCGGATGTCAGAACCAGCATAAGGTTTCGAAACCAGTCAGCATAATTAGGGCCCTTGGGTTTGTTATCATCCAACAACTTGGTGAAGTTTTCGTTTGCCATTTATGGTAAAGGCATAGCAGATTTATAAGTCCAAAACCTAATTAATTCATGTCATCATATAGAAAGGGCTTTTAATCTATGTTTCATTTCCATTTTGGGCACCTCTGAGATTCCCTCCAATCTCTGTGACGGAGACAGTTTTGTCTCTGGAAATGTGGGAAACCACATGGGGTGCATGGAGCCAACTGTTTCAGCGACAAAACCCTACCACCTTCTATGAAGGATCTCATCCAGTCATCCTATGAGCTTTCCCTTTGGCCTCTGCCAGACAAGGTTCATAGCCATTTTAGGTTAAACCTTTCTGTCCAGTAAGTGCTCACCCATCATGCTCGTGAATGCCAAGGTACCGTGAGAGAGTCTTCCATTTGATGATATGCCCTCATCACATCGGTCTATGATGCCCCTATCATCTCATGAAGCAATCCATCCAACTGCATTAATAGATGGATAGCCCAATTTTATGGTGCATCTCCACCCACTAATACAACCAACCTTGATACTAATGATGGAAGGCTTTAGAGAATTCATCATATGAAATTCCCTATCACATGCACTTATATTTAATGGAGGGAACGAAAAACCCCCTAGATCTGATTTAGGTAAAACCGAAGTGGCTCCTACTGACTTTCATAAAGCCAGATTCAAAGTGGGCCCGAAATGGCTAAAGTTCTGGGGTGTTCCTCTTGGGGAGAAACTGAAGTGGGCCCCACTAAGAAAGGGAGATCATCCAATGATATTAAGGGCACCATGGCAATGATGTGCATTCAGCCATGGTGTTCGAAAGATCCACTATCAAATTAACATGGGCCAAGCACTTATGACCCATGTACGCATCACATCACATCACATACATCACATACATGAAATCCATAATTGGTTCAATCAATTAAATAACTGTAAAACCCATAATTAAAATTTAAAAACCTTTTCAGACCATTTAAATCCCATAATATTATCAAATAATATTATCTAGGTATATGGGTTGAATTGCAAAGAGAAGTTCGACCCATATAGCATTTATGTTGAATTGGGCTAAAGTAGTTTAACAAATCAAAACTGGGTTTTACAGATTTGGGCCGAAATGAATCTTGCAATTAACCATCAACCCCTTGGCCCATGAAGGAAATTTTAGGGCTGAGAACAGCCCCCATCGAACCACAGATTTGGTCCAACCAGTTTGGTCCAATCTAGTTCGAATGGGTCTAGGGATTGATGTTTAATTCAAGATCCAATTCAAGAAACATGATCTGAAATTAAAGAAACCGATACATAACAATCAAGAATCAATAAGCAATAGTGAGAGGGCTGTTCGTAAGGCTGCAACCTTGCAAAACAAAAGTTACTCCGCAGTTTATAGTTTCCAAAACTACAAATCTTAAATTGTCGTTTCCAAATCTGCAAAATTTTCTCCTTTGCGCTTCCAGCTTTGTCTTCAATAGAATAAATTTGAAAACCTAATTTTTCTATTAACATTACATCAAAATCGAATTCCTATAAATTCTGTCTAAAATAAAAAAAAAAATTATTTACGGACCAAGAATGAATAGAAAAAAAGCACAGATGCACAGATTTCTTGCGTCGTAGAAAGATTTCGATCTCCTCCATACGAACATCCCAAAATTCAAGAAATATAAATAGAACAATTCTAAATATATAACAGAATAATAAAGATTTATTTTCAGATCATTCGCCCAAAACTGGGAACCGATTTCCCAGAAAAAATTGCTAACTCTGAAAATCGAGAAGAACGCCTTCTACACATTTGCAGTGATCCAGATTTGATCTAATTCAGTGCAAGACTTGAACTTGGCTCTGATATCACTAAAGGGATGAGATATCCATCATATGGATGGCCAAAATTTGTAGGAAGGTTGGGCGAAATTTCAAAAATTTCTTTTTCTCCCATTCAAGAATTGTATTCCCTATTTTAGAAAATTGCATTTTCAAGGATCAATCTTGAAACCAAACAAGACCAGATCTGGAACCAAAAGAGAGGAGAGGGATATACCTGATACGAAGTAGCAGTAACTCCCAATGAAGGTGTTCACGCCCAAGAAGAAGACCAAAACCCACTTCCACTGAAGATGACATAGTGTGTGATGAAGTAGGATTAGTAGCATGGCTCTTCAGCAAGAATCGAACAGGGGCTGGTGATCACGACTTTAGATTGTTTCTGCAACCAAGAAATAGTATCAAGAAGCTTTCTTGATGAATTCCACAAGAGGAGATCAAACTGGGTAGGGATGGAGAATAGGAGAAAATTCTGCAGGTTGTTGTATCGTAAAAACTAAGGAATTCGCCCCCTATTTATAGTCTTCTTTGGATCAACCTCTTAATCTAATTAGGAGAGAGTTTCTTGATCCAAATCTGATATTTGGATGTGAACTCTTAAATGGATAAGACTTATCTTATCCTTTCAGCTAATCCTAATAAGATTATAAATCAGATCTTGCCTCATTTTAATTAACTAATTTAACCCTAGTTCAAATTTCGCTTTAGGCTCATTAAGCTTATGTGCTCATTTACCCCTTAACTTGCTGCCCAGTTGGCTCTCTTTGTATGGCGTGGGACCCAAACATTGATCTACACATCATCCACATAGGTTCGGCCCAACCTTTGTTACAAGGCCAGGCCGAATTCACTGTAGGAGACAGTGAACCCATGAGTCCATCACCATGGGCTCTTAATGGGCTCAACATTTACACTAAATGGTCTTTGGGTCCAGCCACCTTATGAAAACCCAAGGACTGCGGGCAGATGCAAGATTAGCTCATCAGGTATTACCCTCAATGGTCTTACACTTAACCTCTCAGCCCATAATGATCAAACACTGCGCGACAAGAGACGACCTCTCCTTCGGCTGCAAGGAACAATGCTGCACTCTCTACTTACATGGATCACGGGAATTAAAACCTTTTGCAAACATTTTTGAAACCATATTATATATATGTATATCTCTATATAAATATATTTTGCAAAAACAAATTTCTATAGTTGAAATTAACTGACGACAGTTTAGGTTTCCATCAGAGAGAGCACATTCTCCGATCATTCACTTTGTCCAGCAAAGGGGCTGATCCTATCACTATGATCACCCACTCGGTTGAATTCTCAGACTGTCCCAACATACCCTGGTTTTGACCCCCTCTAAGGATCTCACTGATTGGCATATCAAAGACAACCCAATCTGACACCTAGTGCAGTACCATAATCGAGTTTAGGGGTCAGGTGTAACATTCCAATTTTTCCCATCTATCTCCAGGGTCCAGGGCAATACTGGAATTTTGGTCCAGTTCAGGGTTTCAAGAAAACCCACACTGCATGTACCTCAGGTCTCACATTTTTCAGGGATCACATTTTTTTGGTGATTCCTTCATTTCTAGCTTATTCTGATTTTTGAGGATGACATGCATCCAACCAGGCATTAAATAATAACTTTAATACAAAAAATAATCGGCCCTTGAGAACTAGTACCAAACAGACTCAAAGCTGATTTCTCAAAAATCAGCTCACATGGCATAAATGATACCAAAAAATAATTTTTGATGATTTTTCAAAAATCACCAATTTCTAGATAATCGGCAAGGAGGAATTATCATTAATGCCAAACATCACCTTAGCCATTCTAGTGTGATTATAAAGTATATGATAATTAGTGGGGACCTGTACGATGCACGAGATTTGTCAAGGGAAAGTGAAGCAAGAGATTGTGATAACATATAATATAAAATATTATGTGTGGACTTTTTGAGAGAACATAAAGTGGAAAGAGCCCTATGACATTCTTAATTAGGTGTGATCATGGGCCAGATTAGTCTATGGGCCAAGGTCCTTAGGCAACCCGACCCAACCTGACCAAGACTATATTACTACTAATGAATGTATGTATGTATTATAGTCCTGCCACCTATCCTAACCCTTTTATCTTAACTCTTAAACCTTGACCTAATGACAAGTTGTAATTAATGAATTTTAATGAGGGTATTTTGGTCCTCCAATGATATCTTGACACGTGGCATTGCAAGATAGGAGAGAGACATCTCGACACCATGTAAGCAGATCCCAGGAGGACTTCAGACACTTCACAACCGCCTCGATGACCTCGGTGCCACTCCGATAGGCCAAATTGCGAACAACCAGGCCAGACCTCAAGTTGGTGTAAGAGGCGACATGCTTCCACTGATCTGACCCAACTCTGGTTAGCGACTTGCTTGATGTGTCGAGCAACCTCCCCCTTTAGCGAGATATCACATTCGACTTCCTCAGGATTATGATGCCAGATCGGAAGATCCAATTATCACTGAAGGGATGGGAGATCCATCATATGGATGGCCGAACCCTACAGGAAGGTTGGGCGAAATTTAAAACATTTCTTTTTCTCCCATCCAGGAATCGTATTCCCTATTTTAGAAAACTTCACTTTCAAGGATCAAACTTGAACCCAAAACCATATCAGATCTGAAACCAAAAGGGAGGAGAGGGATATACCTGATACGAAGTAGCAGTAACTCCCAATGAAGGTGTTCATGCGCAAGGAGAAGACCAAAACCCGCTTCACCACCCACTTCTCGATAAGCAAGCGGTACCTGAAGTTGGTGGCCTATTTACTAAATGACATCTAGTGACCCGATGAGAAGCTTCGATACTACATCAAGTGGTTTAACCTCGAGCAACTTCAGATAGCTAACCTCGACCCAACCATACATCTTGTTGTAGCAGTCAACAATGTTCGACATCCTAACTTGTGCTAGGAGGTTGAGTTGAAACCTCCGGCCTTTATGGAGGTGTTCGTTAACTAGGCTACCAAGTTTACGAAGGCCGAAGAAGTACTCGGGTCTTAGTTAGAGCTGAGCGGTAAACGAAAGAGATCAGAAGACAAGTGGGAAGCAGAAAGTAGAGGCAGAAGAGTAAGTCTCCATGGCGTAGCAGGTCCCCTTGCAACTGCTGTAGCAAGTTGCCACGAAGAAGGAGCAAGTCCCCTTATAGAGGCAGCAGATCCTCAGGCCAGCATTCTTGCACCCCTCTCATCTAGAACCGTAACAACATTGCACTGAACGCAAAGAGGGGAGAATCCCTGATGCAGATAAAGATGACCAAGTAAGTCAGATGGCCACCCAAGATGAAAGAAAACCCCACCAATAAGAACCAAAACAAGTACTACTACTTCTACTGGGACCTCGGCCATGATATAGAAAATTGTTATAATCTCAAGGATGAGATCGAGAAGCCGATCTGCCAAGGTTACTTGAAGTAGTTCATCAAGTAGGAAGACCATCGCCGATCTACCACCGACTAGCCCATAGAAGTGCAGTAGTCGAGCCGGGACCAACCTCCCCGAGACCCACCACTAGCAGAGTAGCCCATTCGTGGTGTGTTTAACATGATCACGGGTGTGTCCATTGTGGCAGGATGTAGCACCTTAGTTGGAAAGAACTTAATCTGGGAGCTCGTGCATGAGGACGAGACTCACCTAAGCGCTCTCGTGTGGAGGAAGTAATTACTTCACCAAGGATGACACTCGTGGGATCCAGTATCTGCATGATGATGCTCTTATGATCAAGTTAGTGATAAATGACTTTGAGGTAATGTGGATTTTGGTCGATTTTGACAGCTTGACGGATATCATCTTCCTAGAGGCATTCGAGCAAATTGAGCTGGAGAGGAAGGACATGCTACCGATTGATGTCCCCTTGGTCGGCTTCAGTAGAGAGGTGGCATGGCCTCTTGGCCACATAAGAGCGCCAGTGACAACAGGCTCACCACCAAACCAGGTGCACTTCGACCATAACTTCCTAGTGGTCGCAACTCCCTTGCCCTATAATGCCATATTAGGCCAATTGATCCTATACACCCTCAGAGTTGTGGTGTTGACCTATCATCTGTCGATGAAGTTCTCGACTGACTTTGGAGTGGGAGTGGTGCGAGGAGATCAGCTTGAGTCACATAAGTTTTTTGTGGTCGTGGTGAAAGGGAAAGGAAAGTAGGCTGCTAACGTCAACTTGGAGCTGCCCCTAGAGAATGGCGATGAGAGAGCTTACCCCATGGAGGACACCATCCTGGTGTCGGCCTTAGATATTGACCCTGCGAAGACGGTGCAGATCGGAGCCCACCTCACGGAGTCACTACTCTCTGAACTGGTAAGCCTTTTAATTAATAATTTAGATTTTTTGCTTGGTCGATAGTAGAAATGCCCTGCATAGACCCTTCTGTCATAACTCATAGGCTGAATGTTGACCCTTTAGTTAGACCAACCTAGTAGAGGAAAAGGAACTTTGCTCAGTAGCGGTGGAGTATAGTGGACAAGGAGGTTGGGAAACTCCTCGCAGTAGACTTCGTTAGAGAGGTCCAATACCCGAGTTGGATTAAAAACCTAGTGCTCGTGAAGAAGGTCAGTGACAAGTGGTGCATGTGCGTTGACTACATCGACTTCAATAGAGCCTACCCAAATGACAACTTCCCATTCCCTAGGTTAGACTGCCTGGTAGATGTGACCTTGGGGTTTAAGCTATTGAACTTCATGGATGCTTACTCCAGCGACAACCAAATCCAATCGAGTAGAAAAAAACTACTTTTATAACTAGAACGGGCTTGTACTGTTATAAAGTTATGCCCTTTGGTTTAAAAGATGTTGGAGCGACTTACCAGCGCCTTGTAAGCAAAGTATTTTCTGATTTAATTAGAAATAAATTAGAAGCTTATGTCGATGATATAGTTGTCAAAATCCAGTTTTCAAATTCTTTAAATTTTTACCTAAATTGCATTTTTGTCATTTTAAGAAAATACAACATGAAGCTTAACCCGAACAAGTGCGCCTTCGGGGTCACGTCAAACATGTTTCTTGGGTACGTAGTGAACCGATGTGGCATCGAGGCCAACCTAGACAATAATCTAGGACATCCTAGATACCCCTAGATCGATTAAAGAAGTCCAAAGACTAACAGGCCGGATAGCTGCCCTGAACTGGTTTATGTCTAAGCCGGCTGGCACAACCTTTTGTTTTTTAAAGCCATCAAAAAGAACCAAGACTTTAAGTGGACCGAAGAGTGCTAGCTTGCATTTGACGAGCTGAAAAGGTACTTGAGTTCACCACCCTTGCTAACTAGGCCGGAGCTTGGAGACGAGCTAAAATTCTACCTCTCAATGAGTGGCGAGGTAGTCATACCGGTTTTAATTTGCGAGGTGGACGGGGTGCAGTAACCTGAATATCAAAAAGCTGGCCTTCTTGCAGGTGCTAGTAGCCCGTAAACTACACCCTTACTTTCAAGCCCATACCATTGTGGTCCTGACCGATCAACCTCTGAGGCAAGTCCTTCCGAAGCCCGAGGTCTCGGGAAGGTTAACAAAATGGAAAATCGAGCTTAGAGAGTATGGCATCCAGTTTGAGTCATGTCCAGTGATCAAGGCCTAGATCTTGGCAGGCTTCATCGCCAAGTGCACGTTCAACAATGCAACCCCTGAAGTTGTCGAGCCCGCGACCACCTTGGAGGCATCTACTAGCGTAGCACCTAACTCGACTTAGGACGAGGAGTCTTGATCCTTCATGTGGATGGCTTGTCCAACTTGCAGAGGAGCGGAGCTTGGGCTGATCCTCTATGGACCTAGCAAGGTGAAGATAGAGTATGCTCTTTGATTTGTGTCTCGAGTTTTAAACAATGAAGTCGAGTATGAGGCGCTGATAGCTGGACTATCATTGGAAAAGGAGGTTGACGCAAAATATCTCATAGTGTGCAACAACTCCCAACTATTGGTGAACCAAGTGAATGGGCAGTATGGGGCATGGGAGCTCGCCATGTTGGCCTATTTGGCCAAGGTTAGAGAGCTCCTACCCGATTTCCTCTCTTGGTACATCCAGCAAGTTTTAAGGTCCGAGAATACTAAATACCACAAATGCATATCCCAAGGTGGAAGTTCACACCCAAATTAGTCCTAAAACTAGCCTCCACTGAAAATGGCGCAATGTGTAGGTGAAGTTGATTTAGCAACACAGTTTTCAAAAAAACTGCAACCCAACTACTTGGATCGAATTGGGGAAGGTGATCCTGAAGTTCCTTTGAAGTTTTCTTGCAAAAATAAGAAAACTGATCTCCATCAGTCCTTGAAAGCCTAGGTTGTGATAGGGTTTCTTGGAAGACAAAAAAGAAGAAGAGAGAACAAGAGAGAGTGGTGTTCTAGTCTAGTTCGCCCTATTCTTCTTTTATCTCTTTATGGGGCACTTCTCCTAATCAAATTAGGAGATTATCCAAATCTAATTTGGATCTGGACTCTATTAAGAGATAATCCTTATCCTCTTAAGAGGATGGGTGCTCCATACCCATTTCCAAACCCATATTCGAAAGTTTTCATGTGACAATTTACTTAATCTTATTAATTATGAGACTTAGGTCCATTTCCTTCAAAGGCTCACGACCCAAGATGTTGCATGGGCAACTTAGGCCTGATTTCTGTGGCGTGGGACCCCACACTGACCTCACATAAGTCCACATGGGTTTGGCACAGCCTCTGTGAAAAGACTTGGCCGAATTCACTTCTAAACGAAGTAAACCCCTGAGCACATCACTATGGGGTCAATATGGGCTCAACATTTACACTTAAATGATCATTGAATTCAGCCATCCTTTGAAGACCCAAGGATAATGGATTTAAGTAAGATAAAGCCCATCAAGTAATCAGCCCCTAGTGGTCTCTTACACTTAACCTCTCGGCCCATAATGATCAAACACTGCCGGACAGGGAAAGACCTCTCCCCTGGTTGCAAGGTATAGTGTCACAGTCTCTACTCGGATGGATCCCGTGAATTAAAACCTTTTGCAAACATCTTTAATAAAACATTAATATATATATATACATATATCTATATATCATATAAATATATTTGGCAAAACCAAATCTCAAACACAATTGATATCCACTGCCGGTAGTTTAGGTTTCCATCAAAGAGAGTGTAAGCCCTATTGATGAGGGCGGATTTGGCTCTCCAGTGAAATTGTGACACCTGGCACCTCATGCAAACCAAGTGCAGCCTCTTGACGACTGTGCAGCTCAGGTAGCTCGGCATAGGCAGTTCGATACAGCTCGGGCAGCTCGGTATAGCTAGGGCAGCTCGGCATAGGTAGCTGGCCACTCCGCAGTCAGCCTGGCGTCTTACAAAGAGATCGCCACTTAGGGGCAGCTCGGCACTTACAGGCAGCTCGACACTCAGGGGCAGCTCGGCCTATCGCAGGAAGATCTCCTACCTGACAACTGTACCTGACAGATCCGGAGACCTGCGCCCACGTCTCTCGCTAGGCGGCGCCGTGCCTGCAAGTCCTGAGAGCAGTCCCTTGACTGGCAGAGCCATACTCTGCAGCAGCAGCCTGCACCCGCCACCTCAACTTTGACAGTAACGGCTGCGACAGAGAGATAGAGGCGGTTATGCCTGACATGACAGAGGCTGTTACGCCTGATTTGATAGGACACCACTATATAAGGACTCCGACCCCCAAAGACAAGGGGGAGAGAATGAAAAAATGGAGGTAATCCT